>WNWK01019609.1:0-37429 GCA_009830355.1 Cherax destructor
TTCCTTTCTAGGTGCTCCACCACTATTCTCCTTATAATCTTCTCCATGACCTTGCATACTATACATGTCAGTGACACTGGCCTATAGTTTAGTGCTTCGTGCCTGTCTCCTTTTTTTTAAAAATTGGGACTACATTTGCTGTCTTCCATACCTCAGATAGTTGCCCTGTTTCGATAGACGTGTTGAAGATTGTTGTTAGTGGTACACATAGCTCCTCTGCTTCATCTCTCAGGACCCATGGAGAAATGTTATCCGGCCCCATCGCCTTTGAGGTATCTAGCTCGCTTAGCAGCCTCTTCACTTCCTCTTCAGTTGTATGTATTGTGTCCAACACCTGATGGTGTACCCCACCTCTCCGCCTTTCTGGAGGCCCTTCTATCTCCTCTGTGAACTTCGCGGTCATTTCTTGTGACCTCCCCTCCTTCCTTCCTCAGCCTTATTACCTGGTCCTTCACTGTTGTTCTCCTGATGTGGCTGTACAACAGCTTTGGGTCAGATTTGGCTTTCGCTGCTATGTCATTCTCGTATTGTCTTTGGACCTCCCTTCTTACCTGTGCATATTCATTTCTGGCTCTACGACTGCTCTTATTCTCCTGGGTCTTTTGCCTTCTATATTTCTTCCATTTCCTTGCACACTTGGTTTTGGCTTCCCTGCACCTTTGGTTGAACAAAGGGCTCATCCTGGCTTTTTCGCTATTCCTGTTGCCCTTGGGTACAAACCTCTCCTCAGCTTCCTTACAAAATGTTGTTATATATTCCATCATCTCGTTTACTGACTTCCCTGCCAGCTCTCTGTCCCACTGAACTCCGTGCAAGAAAATCTTCATGCTTATGTAGCCTCCCCCTCTACCTGTAACTACTATGTATTCGAAACTTAGAACCACATGATCACTGGCCCCAAGGGGTCTTTCATATGTGATGTCCTCAATATCTGCACTACTCAAGGTGAATACTAGGTCCAGTCTTGCTGGTTCGTCTTCTCCTCTCTCTCTGGTAGTGTCCCTTACGTGTTGGTACATGAGATTTTCCAGTACCTCCTCCATCATCTTAGCCCTCCACGTTTCTTGGCCCCCATGTGGCTCTAAGTTCTCCCAATCGATTTCCTTATGGTTGTTTGTGTGTGTGTGTACTCACCTAATTGTGGTTGCAGGGGTCGAGACTCAGCTCCTGGCCCCGCCTCTTCGCTGTCCGCTACTGGGTCTCTGCTCACCCTGCTCCCTGAGCTTTATCATACCTTGTCTTAAAACTATGTATGGTTCCTGCCTCCACTATATCCTTCTTTAGACTATTCCACTTCCTGACTACTCTGTGGCTGAAAAAAATGCTTCCTAACATCCCTTTGACTCATCTGAGTCTTCAGCTTCCAGTTGTGTCCCCTTGTATCTGTGTTCCCTCTCTGGAACATCCTATCACACCTTGTCGATTCCCCGCAGTATTTTGTATGTCGTTATCATGTCTCCTCTGACCCTTCTTTCATCCAGTGTTGTTAGTCCTATTTCCCTCAACCTTTCTTCATAGGACAGACCCCTGAGTTGCGGAACTAACCTTGTCGCAAACCTTTGCACTTTCTCTAGTTTCTTTACGTGCTTGACCAGGTGTGGGTTCCAGACTGGTGCTGCATATTCTAGTATGGGCCTGACGTACACGGTGTACAGTGTCTTGAACGATTCCTTGTTAAGGTAACGGAACGCTAATCTTAGGTTTGCCAGTCGCCCATATGCTGCCGCAGTTATCTGGTTGATGTGTGTGTGTGTGTGTGTGAGTGTGTGTGTGTGTGTGTGTGTGTGTGTGTGTGTGTGTGTGTGTGTGTGTGTGTGTGTGTGTGTGTGTGTGTGTGTGTGTGTGTGTGTGAATTTAATGATATATTAGATAAATTTTAATGCTTGGGTAGGGTGCTCTTCACAAAGTCGGGTGTTGTCACACTACTGTGAGGGCGCGGTCTTTGTTATTATGATGTGATTGTGAGGTGTAGTCTTGCTCTTTCTTCATCAAAGATTGTAAGAAGAGAGCTCTTCCAACAGCCAGGTTGCATCGAACATTTCTGAAGTACTTGAACAAGCTAACACCAGAGTCGCCATCGCTTCCAGCACTTCTATAAAGGATCTAACCAGGACAAAATCCAAGCACCATGAACCAGTCAACGCATGGGTTTACACTATACCCTATGGAGGCTGCGACAGGATTTATGTAGGAGAAACAGCAAGAAACCTCGAAACACGCCTCAATGAACACATTAATGCATGTAGGAACGATAACCTGAACAACGCCTGCGTACAACACCGGAATTCCAACAATCATCTCATGAAATTCAAAGACGCCCGATTAGTAATCAAAGAAACTAATTTCCGCAGACGCAAGTGCCTTGAATCAGCACTTATCGCTGTTTCTAACACAATTAAACAAAACAAAGGCAGCTTCACCATCTCTGAAGTCTTAGCAAGAATCCTCCTGAAAACAATAAACCCTTCCATCACATAGTCTCTCCTGCTAATACTACACAAGCACATCGTAGATGTGGAACACTGCTACAGGCCTTCTCTATTCATAAGAACATAAGAATGGAGGAACACTGCAAAAGGCCTACTGGCTCATACAAGGCAGATCCTAATCAAAACCACCACTACCTAAGAATTTACTCCCGTACTCACGACACCAATCAAACCCAGCCCCTCCCACTCATATATTTGTCCAATCTCTTTTTAAAGCCACCCAAGGTCCTAGCCTCTATCACCCTACTCGGAAGATTGTTCCACGCATCTACAACTCTGTTCGAAAACCAGTACTTGCCTATGTCCTTTCTAAACCTAAATTTATCCAATTTAAATCCGTTATTTCTGGTTCTTACTTGGTTCGATATCCTCAGTATTTTATTAATATCTCCTTTGTTTATGCCCATCATCCACTTGTACACCTCGATGATATAAGAACATAAGAACATAAGAAAGGAGGAACACTGCAGCAGGCCTGTTGGCCCATACTAGGCAGGTCCTTCACAATCCATCCCACTAACAGAATATTTGCTCAATCCAATTTTCAAAGCTACCACGAAATAAGCTTTGACAATTCTACCCACTCATGCATGAGTCCCACTCAAATCCAACCCTCTCACTCATGAATTTATCCAACCTAATTTTGAAACTACCCAAGGTCCTAGCTTCAATAACCCTACTAGGCAGACTGTTCCACTCATCAACTACCCTATTTCCAAACCAATACTTTCCTATATCCTTTCTAAATCTAAACTTATCTAACTTGAATCCATTATTGCGGGTTCTCTCTTGGAGAGATATCCTCAAGACCTTATTTATATCCCCTTTGTTAATACCCATTTTCCACTTGTATACCTCGATCATGTCTCCCCTCATTCTACGTCTTACAAGTGAATGTAATTTTAGGGTCTTCAATCTTTCTTCGTAAGGAAGATTTCTAATGCTATGTATTAATTTAGTCATTCTACGCTGAATGTTTTCTAACGAATTTATGTCCATTCTGTAATATGGAGACCAGAACTGAGCTGCGTAATCTAGGTGAGGCCTTACTAATGATGTATAAAGCTGTAATATAACCTCTGGACTTCTGTTGCTAACACTTCTTGATATAAATCCCAGTAATCTATTTGCCTTATTACGTACGCTTAGGCATTGCTGTCTTGGTTTAAGGTTGCTGCTTACCATCACCCCCAAGTCCTTCTCGCAATCTGTATGGCTAAGTTCTACGTTATTTAACTTATAAGTGCTTGGGTTATGGACACTCCCGAGCTTCAGAACCTTGCATTTATCTACATTGAACTGCATCTGCCACTTTTCTGACCACGAATTAAGTTTGTCTAAATCTTCCTGAAGTTCTATGACATCTATGTTTGAATCAATTATCCTACCTATCTTCGTGTCGTCGGCGAATTTGCTCATATCACTAGTAATTCCCTCATCAAGGTCATTGATATATATTATAAATAACAATGGGCCTAAGACTGATCCCTGTGGAACACCACTTGTTACAAGTCCCCATTCGGATTTAACCCCATTTATGCACACTCTCTGCTTCCTATTGGTGAGCCATGACTCGATCCATGACAGCACTTTTCCCCCAATGCCATGAGCTGCCACTTTCTTTAACAGTCTCTGGTGCGGTACTCTATCAAAAGCCTTACTAAAGTCTAAATAAACAATATCGAATTCTTTATCGTGATCAACAGCCTCAAAAGCTTTACTGAAGAAGGTTAATAAATTAGATAGGCAGGAACGGCCCCTCGTGAATCCATGCTGGGTATCATTAATCAAATTATGGTTATCTAGATGGCTTCTAATAATATCAGCTATAATTGACTCTAGTAATTTGCCTACAATTGAGGTCAGGCTTATTGGGCGGTAGTTTGACGGTAGTGACTTGTCCCCTGCTTTAAAAATAGGAATTACATTAGCCATCTTCCACATATCAGACACTACACCTGTTTGAAGAGATAAATTAAAAATGTTAGATATTGGTTCACAGAGTTCCATTTGCATTCCTTAAGAACCCTTGCAAAAAGCTCATCAGGACCCGGCGATTTATTTTGTTTCAGTCGGTCCAGCTGTTTCATAATCATTTCGCTAGTGACTGTGATATTACATAATTTATCTTCTTCTGGGCCTCTGTAAAAATTAATTACTGGGATATTATTAATGTCTTCCTGTGTGAAAACCGAGAGAAAATAATTATTAAAAAATAGAGCACATATCATTCTCCTTGTCAGTAAGATGCCCAAAGTTATTTTTAAGGGGACCTATCTTATCCCCAACTTTTGTTCTATAAACCTGGAAAAAACTTTTGGGTTAGTTTTGAATCCTAGCAACTTTAATTTCATAGTCCCGTTTAGCTTTTCTTATTCCCTTTTTAACGTCCCTCTTAATGTCAGTATACTGATTTATAAGATGACCCTCACCTCTTTTATGCGCCTATAAATTCCTTTCTTCTGCCCTAAAAGATATTTGAGCCTATTATTCATCCATTTTGGGTATTTCTACTTGATCTAATTTCTTTATACGGGATAAATGTTCTTTGGGCAGCCTGTATAGTGTTAAGAAAACTGTCATATTGATACCTCTCTTCTTCACCCCAGTCCACAGTTGATAAGTGTTCTCTAAGTCCATTATAATCTGCTAAGCGAAAATCTGGGACCATTACTGAATTATCCCTACTATCATACATCCATTCAATGCTAAAGGTAATTGACTTGTGGTCGCTTGAGCCGAGTTCCTCTGTAATTTCTAAATTATTAACAAGGGTTTCCTTGCTTGCCAGAACCAAGTCAAGTAGGTTATTTCCCCTTGTAGGTTCTGTTACAAACTGCTTCAAAAAGCAATCCTGAACTACTTCTAAAAAGTCGTTAGATTCTAAATTCCCTGTCATGAAATTCCAATCAATCTGACTAAAGTTAAAGTCCCTAAATTACTACGTTATCGTGTCTTGTGGCCTTAACAATTTCCTCCCAAAGTAGTCTCCTTGTTCCCTATCTAAGTTTGGAGGACGGTAAATCACGCCTAAAATCAATTTTTCCACCCCTCTGAAAATTCTATCCAGACAGACTCTGTATGTGTTAATTCAGACTTTATACCCGTTTTTATGCAACAATTTAAATGATCACGGACATAGAGTGCCACCCCACCCCCTTTCCCGATACTTCTGTCTACTTGGAACAATTTAAAACCCTGAATGTGACATTCGGCAGGCAAGTCCCGATTTTCATATTAAACCATGTCTCAGTTATTGCAAAAACATCAATATTACCCGTACTTGCAACTAATCTCAACTCGTCCATCTTATTCCTAGCACTACGACTATTGGTGTAATATATATTTAGAGACCCTCCTTTCTCTTTACCCTTCCTGCTCATCTCTGTTTTCCACTATACCTATTACTGTCCTTGTCATCTAGTGTCACTAGCTTTCCACTATCCACCTTATTCTGCCTATTACTAGTTCTCCTACAACTTATAATATTACTACACTGGGACTTCTCTGTTTTCCCCCAAAACCCATACCACTAACTATTTCTAGTTTAAAGCCCTAACAGCTCCCTCCACTGCAGTTGCCAGTGCCCCACCCCAGACCTGGATAAGTGAACCCCATCCCTGGCATACATGTCATTTCTGCCATAGAAGAGGTCCCAGTTGTCAATGAATGTTACTGAATTTTCCTTACAGTATTTGTCCAGCCAGCAATTGACACCAATTGCCCTGGACAGCCATTCATTCAACTCCTCTCCTTGGCAAAATACCACTATGACAGGGTTCCCACCCTTCTTCCTAATTATGTCTATTGCTGACCTAAACCTGCTAGTCAGGTCCTCACTCCTACGTCTGCCAACATCGTTGCCTCCAGCACTGAGACAGATAATAGGATTGCTCCCATTACCTCTCATGATGTCGTCCAGACGGCTAACAATATCCTCCATCCCAGCCCCAGGAAAGCAAACCCTCTGTCTCCTACTCCTATCAATCAAACAGAAAGCCCTA
Organism: Cherax destructor; assembly: GCA_009830355.1. NCBI lineage: Eukaryota > Metazoa > Arthropoda > Malacostraca > Decapoda > Parastacidae > Cherax > Cherax destructor. The sequence continues at coordinate 6,494 of WNWK01019609.1, forward strand.
TCCATGTACCTAACCTGACTGTCCCCAACAACAACAATGTTTTTACCTTCCTTTGTGTCTTTCGTCGTGACGCTCCCAGAAGTCGACTCACATTCATCGGGTAGCACGGAGAATGGGTTCGATGTTTCCACAACATTCTCCTGGGTCTTCGTTGTTTCTACCTCTCCACCCGTCCTCTTGAGCCTTAACTTTGTCCCATGCGTTTTAGCCACTGTCCAGGTTCCTTTCCTGGCTTGAGGATTCTCAACAGGAGGATTACTATGAATCCTCTTGTTTTCCTCAGTCAGTCGCTGTATCTCAAGCTTAGCTACCCTCAGTTCTTCCTTCAGCTGCTGGTAGAGTAGCTCAAGAGAGGACATCTTCTTCAGATTGACAGAGAGCACACAAGACACGTCTTCACTGAGTTAAGTCAGGTCCACCACTCAAAGTTAAGTCAGGTCCACCACTAGTCTAAAGTCAGTCCACCACTGAGTTAAGTCCAGGTCCACTACATTCAATGCCAAAGTAATTGATTTGTGGTCGCTTGCGCCGAGTTCCTCTGTAATTTCTAAATTATTAACAAGGGTTTCCTTGTTTGCCAGAACTAAGTCAAGCAGATTATTTCCCCTTGTAGGTTCTGTCACAAACTGCTTCAAAAAACAATCTTGAACTACTTCTAAGAAGTCGTTAGATTCTAAATTCCCAGTCAAAAATTCCAATCAATTTGACTAAAGTTGAAGTCACCCAGAATAACTACATTATCGTGCATTGTGGCCTTAACAATTTCCTCCCATAGTAGTCTCCTTGGTCCCTATCTAAGTTTGGGGGACGGTATATCACACCTAAAATCAATTTTTCATGCCCCTCTGAAAATTCTATCCAGACAGACTCTGTATGTGTTATTTCAGACTTTATTCCCTTTTATGCAACAGTTCAAGCGATCTCGGACATACAGGGCCACTCCACCCCCTTCCCGAAACTTCTGTCTACTTGGAACAATTTTAAAAACCCTGTATATGACATTCAGCAGGCATGTCCCTATTTTTCGTATTGAACCACGTCTCAGTTATGGCAAATACATCAATGTTACCTGCACTTGCAACTAATCTCAAATCGTCCATCTTATTCCTAGCACTACGACTATTTGTATAATACACTTTTAAAGACCCTCCTTTCTCTTTACCCTTCCTGCTCCATTCTGTTTTCCACTATACATATTACTGTCCTTGTTATTGTTAAGAATTTTTATATCAAAGCCTAGATCTATATTTCGACATTCAGTATTTTCCATTTCTAAACCCATACCTCTAACTAATCCTAGTTTAAAGTCCTAACAACACCCTCAACTGAGCTAGCAAGAAAATCCACACCTGTCCTGGATAAGTGAACCCCATCCCTGGCATACATGTCATTTCGGCCATAGAAGTGGTCCCAGTTGCAAATGAATGGTACTGCATTATCCTTACAGTGTTTGTCCAGCCAGCAATTGACACCAATTGCCCTGGACAGCCATTCATCTCCAACTCCTCTCCTTGGCAAAATACCACATATGACAGGGTTCCCACCCTTCTTCCTAATTATGTCTATTGCTGACCTATACCTGCTAGTCAGGTCCTCACTCCTACGTCTGCCAACATCGTTGCCTCCAGCACTGAGACAGATAATAGGATTGCTCCCATTACCTCTCATGATGTCGTCCAGACGGCTAACAATATCCTCCATCCCAGCCCCAGGAAAGCAAACCCTCTGTCTCCTACTTCTATCTTTCAAGCAGAAGGCCCTATCCATATACCTAATTTGACTATCCCCAACAAGAACAATGTACTTATCTTCCTTGGTGTCGTTCGTGATGTTCCCAGTAGTCGACTCACATTCATCGGGTAACACGGAGAATCGGTTCGATGTTTCCACAACAGGCTTCTGGTTCTTCGTTAATTCTACCTCTCCATCCATCCTCTTGATCTTTAACTTTGTCCCATGCATTCCAGCCACTGTCCAGGTTCCTTTCTTGGCTTGAGGATTCTCAACAGGAGGATTACTACGAATCCTCTTGTTTTCCTCAGTCAGTCGCTGTATTTCAAGCTTAGCTACCCTCAGTTCTTCCTTCAGCTGCTGGTAGAGTAGCTCAAGAGAGGACATCTTGTTCAGATTCACAGAGAGCACACAAGACACGTCTTCACTGAGTTAAGTCAGGTCCACCACTGAGTTAAGTCAGGTCCACCACTGAGTTAAGTCAGGTCCACCACTGAGTTAAGTCAGGTCCACCACTTATGTGTTTATATTTCCATTATATGGGGTGTGGGGGATCGGTAGGTGGTTGGTATTCAGCCATGGCTCCTTCCCTCCCTCATTCAGGGAGACAGACGGGTGCCACCCACGCTGCCACACTCTGAAAAACCTCCCCTCATTTCTCCTCTTTCTGCCCTTGTGAATGAATGGTTCAGAGAACCGACGAGTTGGTAAATTAGACACATATGCAACACTTGGGTATCTTTATTGAGGAAACGTTTCGCCACACAGTGGCTTCATCAGTCCATACAAAGGAGAATCGTGCCTATTCCTTGGGCACGACCTACTTCCACATTGAACAAATGTGACACCTCCTACAACTGCTGCACCTCTCCTGTCTACAGTATATAAGCTTCCTCTGCTCATATGCTGTTATTCTATTCAAGATTGATGGATTGACAACATCGTCTCAAGATTGAGGGCCTGACAACCTCACACTCCTCCTGTTCTTCACGATTCTCCTTTGTATGGACTGATGAAGCCACTGTGTGGCGAAACGTTTCCTCAATAAAGATACCCAAGTGTTGCATATGTGTCTAATTTACCTTTCTGCCCTTGCAACATTGCATAGCTCCTGATGACGCACTGAGAAGTGTGAAAGTACTTGAGCTTATGATTTCCACTCCCGTTGCTTATCTTGCATTGTTAACATCGCCTGTCTGCGATTGTTTTCCATATATTAAAATGTACTCACCTAGTTGTGGTTGCAGGGGTCGATTCATAGCTCCTGGCCCCGCCTCTTCACTGGTCGCTACTGGGTCACTCTCCCTGTGCCATGAGCTTTATCATACCTCTTCTTAAAGCTATAAATGGATCCTGCCTCCACTACATCGCTTCCCAAACTATTCCACTTTCTGACCACTCTGTGACTGAAAAAATACTTCCTAACATCCCTGTGATTCATCTGAGTCTTCAACTTCCAACTGTGACCCCTTGTTGCTGTGTCCCATCTCTGGAACATTCTGTCCCTGTCCACCTTGTCAATTCCTCTCAACATTTTATATGTCGTTATCATGTCCCCTCTATCTCTCCTGTCCTCCAGTGCCGTCAGGTCGATTTCCCTTAACCTCTCCTCGTAGGACATACCCCTTAGCTCCGGGACTAGTCTTGTTGCAAACCTTTGCACTTTCTCTAGTTTCTTTACGTCCTTGGCTAGGTGTGGGTTCCAAACTGGTGTTACATTCTCCAATATGGGCCTTATGTACACAGTGTACAGGGTCCTGAACGATTCCTTATTAAGATGTCGGAATGCTGTTCTTAGGTTTGCTAGGCGCCCGTATGCTGCAGCAGTTATTTGGTTGATGTGTGCCTTAGGAGATGTGCCTGGTGTTATACTCACCCCAAGATCTTTTTCCTTGAGTGATGTTTGTAGTCTCTGTCCACTAGACTGTACTCCGTCTGCGGTCTTCTTTGCCTTTCCCCAATCTTCATGACTTTGCACTTGGTGGGGTTGAACTCCAAGAGCCAATCGCTGGGCCAGGCCTGCAGCCTGTCCAGATCCCTCTGTAGTTCTGCCTGGTCCTCGTCCGATTGAATTCTTCTCATCAACTTCACATCATCTGCAAACAGGGACACTTCGGAGTCTATTCCTTCCGTCATGTCGTTCACAAATACCAGGAACAGCACCAGTTTTTGCACTGATCCCTGTGGCACCCCGCTCATTACAGGTGCCCACTCTGACACCTCGCCACGTACCATGACTCGCTCTTGTCTTCCTCACAGGTATTCCCTGATCCATTGTAGTGCCTTCCCTGTTATTCCTGCTTGGTCCTCCAGCTTTTGCACTAATCTCTTGTGTGGAACTGTGTCAAACACCTTCTTGCAGTCCAAGAAAATGCAATCTACCCACCCCTCTCTCTTGTCTTACTGCCGTCACCCTGTCATAGAACTCCAGTAGGTTTGTGACGCAGGATTTCCCATCAATGAAACCATGCTCTGTGTATAATATTATATGTATTTAATGAGAGAGTGTCCGTCCTCACCACCGTATGTTTGCTGGGGGTCGATTCACTGCCCCTAGCCCTATGTGAGTGTGTGTATTCATCTATACATTGTTGTTTGGGTCGATTCTCTGCTCCTGGTCCCATGTGTGTATGTATGTGTATGTGATTGTATGGGTCGATTCACAGCTGGTCCCATACTCACCTAATTGTATTCTCCTAATTGTGGTTGCAGGGGTCAACTCATAACTCCTGGCCCCTCCTCTTCACTGGCCGCTACTAGATCGACTCTCTCCGTGCTCCACGAGCCTCATCATACCTCATCTTAAAGCTATGTATGGATCCTGCTTCCACTACATCACTCTTCAGATTGTTCCACTTCCTGACAACTCTATGACTGAAGAAGTACTTCCTAACAGCCCTGTGACTTATCTGAGTTTTCAACTTCTAGTTTCGACCCCTTGTTGCTGTGATATATATATCTCAAGCATTCTGTCCCTATCCACCAAGTCAATTCCTCTCATAAGAACATAAGGATAGAAGAACACTCCAGAAGGCCTACTGGCCCATACAAGGCAGGTCCTTATCAAAACCACCACTACCCAAAGCTACCCAAGATTTACTCTCGTACCCACGACACCAATCACACCCAGCTCCCACTCATATATTTGTCCAATCTCTTTTTAAAGTTACCCGAGGTCCTAGCCTCTATTACCTTACTTGGAAGACTGTTCCTTGCATCCACAACTCTGAAAACCAGTACTTACCTATGTTCTTTCTAAATCTAAATTTATCTAACTTAAATCCGTTATTTCTGGTTCTTACATGATTCGATATCCTCAGTATTTTATTAATATCTCCTTTGTTTATGTCCATCATCCACTTATACACTTCGATGATATCTCCCCAGTATCTTGTATGTGGTTATCACGTCTCCCCTATACCTCCTCTCCTCCAGTGTAGTCAGGATGAGTTCCCTTAATTTCTCCTCGTAGTACAAACACCCTCAGCTCCGGGACTAGTCTTGTTGCAAACTTTTGCACTTTTTTTTATTTCTTGGTGTGTTTGACGTGTTTGGTGTGTGTGTGTAATCATCTATATGTTTTTGTAGGAGTCGCATCACAGCTCCTGTCCCTGTGTGTATAATCGCCTATATGTATTGGTTTTGGTTAGTCACAGCTCCTGGCCTCGTGTGTGTGTGTGTGTCTCACTAAATGTGGTTGCTGGGGTCGATTCACAGCTGTCCCGTGTGTGTGAAGGATATGTAAGTAATAATGTCAGAGAATCTCACATTCAAAGACCATAACAATGTTTTCATCACATATGCTAAAAAATATAGGATGAATATTGAGAACCTTCAAAACTAGGGATGCCAAGCCAATGATTCTCTTCAAATTGCTTTTTCTTTCTAGGCTGGAATACTGCTGTACACTAACTGCCCCTTTCATGGCAGGCCAAATTGCAGACCTGGAGAATGTACAGACCTATCACTGTACATATAAGTACAATAAAGCAACTAAATTCCCGGGAACAGTTGAAGTCCCTTGACCTGTACTCCTTGGAACGTAGGCGAGAAAAATACATGATAATATACACTTAGAAAGTCCTAGAGAGACTAGTCCCAAATCTGCACACGGAAATCACTCCCTCTGAAAGCAAAAGTCTCGGAAGGAGAGGCAACATCCCCCCAATGAAAACAAGGGGGCCATGAGTACGCTAAGAGACAACACAATAAGCGTCAGGGGCCCAAGACTGCTGGACTGCCTCCCAGCATACATAAAGAGGATTACAAAAGACCGCTGGCTGTATTAAAGAGGGAGCTGGACAACCACCTGAAGTCAGTGCCTGATCAGCAGGGTTATGGTTTGTACGTTGTTTTACGTGAGGCCAGCAGTAACAGCCTGGTTGAACAGGCCCTGATCCACCGTGAGGCCTGATCCTGGACCCCGCCACGGCGGTGTTGACCCCCGGAACACTCTCCAGGTATACTCCAGGTATATGTGGATGAAGGGGTTGAGTCACAGCTCCTAGCCCCGTGTGTGTGTGTACTCACCTATATGAGGTTGAAGGGGTCCATTCACAATATACTCACTCCTGAAGCTGTGTATCACAACACTGTATCAGTACACAACTAAATCTTGTTTACAGAATTCAAAACAAAGCCTCACAAACTCGCCCTTCTCATCAAAAGAGCTTAAAAAAGGCTGTTAACCCGCATGGTCAGCCAGACGACACTAACAACATCTATTCATTCAACAATAGATGTTGGTCACGCAACTGTCAGTTCTAGACTGTTTAACCTGACTCTCTCACTACCTTAATTAACCTGATTATTATTATGATTATTATTACTATTTTTATTATTATTTTTTTATTATTACTATTATTATTTTTATGATTATTATGATTTCTCTTATTATTATTATTATTATTATTATTATTATTATTATTATTATTATGATGATGATGATGATGATGATGATTTTTGTTATTATTATTATTATGATTTTTATTATTATTATTTTTATTATTATTATTATGATTTTTATTATTATTATGCTTTTTATTACTATTATTATTATTAATTATTGTATTATCAATTATTTATTAATAATTATTTTTTTCAATCAAAACTAAGCGGTAAACCCACAAGGGTCACATAGCGCTTCTATTATTATTTTTTTAGATCCCAGGAATGGGAAGACATACAAGCAGTTCCTCGAGTGAAGAGCCTTTACCCCTACCCTCCTCACCTTAAGTGTGAAACAGAATCCAAGTAAAAGTTCTGCACTCTGGCCATGACGACCCCGACGTAATAAAAATTTCGTTGTCAAAAATTTCATTGCAACTTTTACTGGTATTTTTAGTCTTTATTAAATCAATATATTTACAAATATAAATTTCAATGGTATTTTTCTCACATGGGGAAAGACCAGGGTTCGATTCCCGGCACAATTTCAGGAGGAATTTATGTGATAGCTGTTATAGTGGGCTAGGAAGGGCCAGGAGCTTTATCGATCCCTGGGAACGTTATTAGGTGAATACATGAGGTAAGTCTACTTACACCTGCTGACCATGTTCACCTACTTACACCTGCTGACCATGTTCACCTACTTACACCTGTTGACCATGTTCACCTACTTACACCTGCTGACCATGTTCACCTACTTACACCTGTTGACCATGTTCACATACTTACACCTGTTGACCATGTTCACCTACTTACACCTGCTGACCATGTTCACCTACTTACACCTGTTGACCATGTTCACCTACTTACACCTGTTGACCATGTTCACCTACTTACACCTGCTGACCATGTTCACCTACTTACACCTGTTGACCATGTTCACATACTTACACCTGTTGACCATGTTCACCTACTTACACCTGCTGACCATGTTCACCTACTTACACCTGTTGACCATGTTCACATACTTACACCTGTTGACCATGTTCACCTACTTACACCTGTTGACCATGTTCACATACTTACACCTGTTGTCCATGTTTACCTACTTACACCTGTTGACCATGTTCACCTACTTACACCTGTTGACCATGTTCACATACTTACACCTGCTGACCATGTTCACCTACTTACACCTGTTGACCATGTTCACCTACTTACACCTGTTGACCATGTTCACATACTTACACCTGTTGTCCATGCTCACCTATTTACACCATGTGTTCACCTACTTGCACCTGCTGTCCATGTTCACCTGTTTACACCTGCTGTCCATGTTCACCTACTTACACCTGCCGTCCATGTTCACCTATTTACTCCTGCTGTGTTCACCTACTTGCAACAGTTGACCATGTTCACCTATTTACATCTGCTGACCAAGTTCATCTGCTGACATTTGCTGACCTTGTTCACCTACTTACACCTGCTGCCCATGTTCACCTAGGTGATTTCTAACCCACAGGTGCTACGTAGCACCTAGGTTATGGGAGACATTCAGTATTGATCCAGGGTTGGATCACAACACAAATAATACACACTGCTTTCCCTTCTGGGTTATCCTGGCTTATCCTGGATTACTAACCCTCTATCCTTTGTCAAATACTTTAACATTTCCTAAACATTTCCTAAAGCCATTTTTGTTTAATTCATTAAATTGATCAATAACATTTCTTAACATTCTTAGTTAAATTCTAAATAACATTTTCTAAAGGTTATTTTTCTTCCTAAACTCATCAATAATTCTTCTTAAAGACAATTTCCTTCGTTAAATTTATCAATAACATTTTCAGAAGTGATAAATGGTTTAAAAAACCCACAAGTTGAAGATTGAGACACTTATGCAACATATGGGAATTGTTATTGAAGAAACGTTTCGCCACACAGCGGCTTCATCAGTCCAATACAAAGCAGGAATTAGGAGTTCGAGGTAATCAGTCCCTCAGCCGGGAATCGATATAAATCTTCAATAAAGATTCCCATATGTTGCAGGCTAGTAAATTTATTTTGGTACATGTACACGTAAGTACAATTATCGTACATAGTTTAACATGTGTAAATTAACCACGAGGATAACCACTGAAAAAACGGTCAGACCAGATGACTTACTTTTACTGGGATCGTAGGTGTGTTGCACACGGTCCGAGTGTTGCACACGGTCCGAGTGTTGCACACGGTCCGAGTGTTGCACACGGTCCGAGTGTTGCACACGGTCCGAGTGTTGCACACGGTCCGAGTGTTGCACACGGTCCGAGTGTTGCACACGGTCCGAGTGTTGCACACGGTCCTTGTCGAGTGTTGCACACGGTCCTGGTCGAGTGTTGCACACGGTCCTGGTCGAGTGTTGCACACGGTCCTGGTCGAGTGTTGCACACGGTCCTGGTCGAGTGTTGCACACGGTCCTGGTCGAGTGTTGCACACGGTCCTGGTCGAGTGTTGCACACGGTCCTGGTCGAGTGTTGCACGCGGTCCGAGTGTTGCACACGGTCCTGTCGAGTGTTGCACACGGTCCTGGTCGAGTGTTGCCACGGTCCTGGTCGAGTGTTGCACGCGTCAGTGTTGCACACGGTCCTGTCGAGTGTTGCACGTCTGGTCGAGTGTTGCACCGGTCGAGTGTTGCACGGTCCTGGTCGAGTGTTGCACACGGTCCTGGTCGAGTGTTGCACACGGTCCTGGTCGAGTGTTGCACCGGTCCGGTGTTGCACCGGTCCTTGTCGAGTGTTGCACACGGTCCTGGTCGAGTGTTGCACCGGTCCTGGTCGAGTGTTGCACACGGTCCTGGTCGAGTGTTGCACACGGTCCTGGTCGAGTGTTGCAACGGTCCTGTCGAGTGTTGCACACGGTCCTGTCGAGTGTTGCACAGGTCCTGTCGAGTGTTGCACACGGTCCTTGTCGAGTGTTGCACACGGTCCTGGTCGAGTGTTGCACACGGTCCTGGTCGAGTGTTGCCACGGTCCTGGTCGAGTGTTGCACACGGTCCTGGTCGAGTGTTGCACACGGTCCTGGTCGAGTGTTGCACACGGTCCTTGTCGAGTGTTGCACACGGTCCTGGTCGAGTGTTGCACACGGTCCTGGTCGAGTGTTGCACACGGTCCTGGTCGAGTGTTGCACACGGTCCTGGTCGAGTGTTGCACACGGTCATGGGCGAGTGTTGCACACGGTCCTTGTCGAGTGTTGCACAGGGTCCTGGTCGAGTGTTGCACACGGTCCTGGTCGAGTGTTGCACACGGTCCTGGTCGAGTGTTGCACACGGTCCTGGTCGAGTGTTGCACACGGTCCTTGTCGAGTGTTGCACACGGTCCTGGTCGAGTGTTGCACACGGTCCTGGTCGAGTGTTGCACGCGGTCCGAGTGTTGCACACGGTCCTTGTCGAGTGTTGCACACGGTCCTGGTCGAGTGTTGCACAGGTCCTGGTCAGTGTTGACCGGTCAGTGTTGCACGGTCCTGTCGAGTGTTGCACACGGTCCTGGTCGAGTGTTGCACACGGTCCTGGTCGAGTGTTGCACGGTCCTGGTCGAGTGTTGCACACGGTCCTGGTCGAGTGTTGCACACGGTCCTGGTCGAGTGTTGCACACGGTCCGCGAGTGTTGCACCGGTCCTTGTCGAGTGTTGCACACGGTCCTGGTCGAGTGTTGCACACGGTCCTGGTCGAGTGTTGCACAGGTCCTGGTCGAGTGTTGCACACGGTCCTGGTCGAGTGTTGCACACGGTCCTGTCGAGTGTTGCACACGGTCCTGGTCGAGTGTTGCACACGGTCCTGGTCGAGTGTTGCCACGGTCCTTGTCGAGTGTTGCACACGGTCCTGGTCGAGTGTTGCACACGGTCCTTGTCGAGTGTTGCACACGGTCCTGTCGAGTGTTGCACACGGTCCTGCGAGTGTTGCACACGGTCCTGCGAGTGTTGCACACGGTCCTTGTCGAGTGTTGCACACGGTCCTGGTTTCGAGTTGTTGTCACACGGTCCTGGTCGAGTGTTGCACACGGTCCTGGTCGAGTGTTGCACACGGTCCTGGTCGGAGTGTTGCACACGGTCCTTGTCGAGTGTTGCACACGGTCCTGTCGAGTGTTGCACACGGTCTTGTCGAGTGTTGCACGGTCCTGGTCGAGTGTTGCACACGGTCCTTGTCGAGTGTTGCACACGGTCCTGGTCGAGTGTTGCACACGGTCCTTGTCGAGTGTTGCACACGGTCCTTGTCGAGTGTTGCACACGGTCCTGGTCGAGTGTTGCACACGGTCCTGGTCGAGTGTTGCACACGGTCCTGGTCGAGTGTTGCACACGGTCCTGGTCGAGTGTTGCACACGGTCCTGGTCGAGTGTTGCACACGGTCCTTGTCGAGTGTTGCACACGGTCCTGGCGAGTGTTGCACACGGTCCTTGTCGAGTGTTGCACACGGTCCTTGTCGAGTGTTGCACACGGTCCTTGTCGAGTGTTGCACACGGTCCTGGTCGAGTGTTGCACACGGTCCTGGTCGAGTGTTGCACACGGTCCTTGTCGAGTGTTGCACACGGTCCGTGTCGGTTTTGCACACGGTCCTTGTCGAGTGTTGCACACGGTCCTTGTCGAGTGTTGCACACGGTCCTGGTCGAGTGTTGCACACGGTCCTGGTCGAGTGTTGCACACGGTCCTGTCAGTGTTGCACACGGTCCTGGTCGAGTGTTGCACACGGTCCTGGTCGAGTGTTGCACACGGTCCTTGTCGAGTGTTGCACACGGTCCTGGTCGAGTGTTGCACACGGTCCTTGTCGAGTGTTGCACACGGTCCTGGTCGAGTGTTGCACACGGTCCTGGTCGAGTGTTGCACACGGTCCTTTGTACGAGATGTTGCACACGGTCCTTGTCGAGTGTTGCACACGGTCCTTGTCGAGTGTTGCACACGGTCCTTGTCGAGTGTTGCACACGGTCCTGGTCGAGTGTTGCACACGGTCCTTGTCGAGTGTTGCACACGGTCCTTGTCGAGTGTTGCACACGGTCCTTGTCGAGTGTTGACCTGGGTCACGGTCAGTGTTGCACACGGTCCTTGTCGAGTGTTGCACACGGTCCTTGTCGAGTGTTGCACACGGTCCTGGTCGAGCGATGTTGCACACGGTCCTTGTCGAGTGTTGCACACGGTCCTGGTCGAGTGTTGCACAGGTCTGGTCGAGTGTTCGGCTGGTCGAGTGTTGCACACGGTCCTGGTCGAGTGTTGCACACGGTCTTGTCGAGTGTTGCACACGGTCCTGTCGAGTGTTGACACGGTCCTTGTCAGTGTTGCACACGGTCTGTCGAGTGTTGCACACGGTCCTTGTCGAGTGTTGCACACGGTCCTGGTCGAGTGTTGCACACGGTCCTTGTCGAGTGTTGCACACGGTCCTGTCGAGTGTTGCACACGGTCCTGGTCGAGTGTTGCACGGTCTCGAGTGTTCACACGGTCCTTGTCAGTGTTGCACACGGTCCTGGTCGAGTGTTGCACACGGTCTGTCGAGTGTTGCACGGTCCTGGGCGAGTGTTGCACACGGTCCTTGTCAGTGTTGCACGGTCCTGCAGTGTTGCACACGGTCCTGGTCGAGTGTTGCACACGGTCCTGGTCGAAGTGTTGCACACGGTCCTGGTCAGTGTTGCACACGGTCCTTGTCGAGTGTTGCACACGGTCTGGTCGAGTTTGCACGGTCTTGGTGAGTGTTGCACGTCTGATGTTACAGGTCCTGTCGAGTGTGCACGGTCCTTCAGGTTGCACACGAGTGTTGCCCTTGTCAGTGTTGACACGGTCCTTGTCATGTTAAGGTTGGTCATGTTGCACGCGGTAGTGTTGCACAGGTCTTGTCGAGTGTGCACACGGTCCTGGTCGAGTGTTGCACACGGTCTGTCGAGTGTTAACGGTCGGTGTGCACGTCCTTGTCGAGTGTTGCACACGGTCCTGTCGAGTTTGCACACGGTCCTGGTCAGTGTTGCACACGGTCCTGGTCGAGTGTTGCAATTCTGGTCGAGTGTTGCACAGTCATGGGTCGAGTGTTGCACAGGTCCTTGTCGAGTGTTGCACAGGTCCTTGTCGAGTGTTATTTTGGTCACTGATCGAGTGTTGCACACGGCTGCGAGTGTTGCGACGATTCCTGGTCGAGTGTTGCACACGGTCCTTGTCGAGTGTTGACACGGTCTGTCAGTGTTACAGGTCCTTGTCGAGTGTTGCACACGGTCCTGTCGAGTGTTGCACGGTCCTGTCGAGTGTTGCACACGGTCCTGGTCGAGTGTTGCACGGTCCTGTCGAGTGTGCATCTGTGAGTGTTCCGGTCCTTGCAGTGTTGACACGGTCCTTGACGAGTGTTGCATAGGTCCTGTCAGTGTTCACGGCCTTATGTTAACCTGGTCAGTGTTGCACACGGTCTGTCAGAATTGCACAGGTCCGTAGTGTTAATTTTAGTGTTAACGGTTGGTCATGTTGAACGGTCCGTGTTCACGGGCGCTTGTCATGTTGCCCCTCTGTCGATGTTTCCACTCTGTCATTGCACGTTGCTGTTCAGGGTGACGAGTTTACAGGCCTTGTCAGTGTTGCACACTGTTGTCGAAGTGTTAACGGTCCTTGTTGTTACGTCCTTGTCGAGTGTTGCACGGGCCTTGTCAGTTACACAGGGCCTTGCAGTGTTACGACTATTTAATCTTATTTGGTCACAAGGAGTTCTTCCCCAGCTGTGGAAATCTGCTATTGTTCTCCCTTTCCACAAACTGGGTACTACGGGACATGATACTTCCCACTACTGTCCCATTGCTCTTACCAGTGCAGTTTGCAAGGTGATGGAACGTCTGGTTAATAGACGTTTGATGTGGTATTTAGAGACTCACAGTAGTCTCTCCACTAGTCAATATGGCTTTCGTAAGGGCCGTTCTACCATTGACCCCTTACTGCGCTTGGATACGTATATTCGTAATGCCTTTATCAATAACCACTCGGTTATCGCCATCTTTTTTCACCTTGAGAAGGCATATGACACAACTTAGAGGTATATTATCTTGGCCCAGGCCCATTCCTTAGGCCTCCAAGGCAATCTACCATTTTTCCTTAAGGCCTTCTTAACTGAAAGACATTTCCATGTCATGGTTAATAATATGCTTTTCCCGGACTTTGTCCAAGGTGAAGGTGTCGTCCAGGGATGTGTTCTGAGCACGACACTTTCTCCTTGCTTTAAATGATCTGGCATCTATTCTCCCATCCAATATTTGGTCTTCGCTTTATGTTGATGACTGCTATAGCTTGTGCAGGTGCTGACTGTCACCTCATTGCAGTTTCGCTCCAGCATACAGTCAACCGAGTTTCCGATTGGGCCACCACTCATGGGTTTAAATTTTCTAGTAGTAAAACTCACCAAATTACTTTCACTAGACGTTCAATCGTCTATGATCATTCATTGTACCTATACGGCTCACGTATCCCAGAACGTGATACAGTCAGGTTTCTCGGCCTTCTGTTTGACCGTCGATTGTCCTGGAAACCTCACATTACCTCTCTGAAGGCAATTTGTCATAGACGGCTGAACCTCCTTAAAACCCTCGCTCATCTTTCGTGGGGGCTGATCGTAGCACTCTCCTTCGCCTGCATTCGGCCCTAATTTTATCGAAACTCGATTATGGTGACCAGATATATTCGGCGGCCTCCCCTGCTACTCTCTCTAGTCTTAATCCCATCCATCACCAGGGATTGCGTTTATGCCTCGGTGCATTTCGTTCTTCACCGGTTGAGAGCCTCTATGTAGAAGCGAACATTCTATTCTTTGTCCGATCGCCGTAATGCTCATTGCCTTCGCTATTATGTTCGCTCTCGTGACGTCCGCAATCCTTCCATATAAAGGATAGTCACTGATGTTAGTAGACGCTCTTTATTTGTTCGTCTTCCCTGTTTACTTCCTCCCCTTTCGCCTACATTTGCTCTTGTCTTCTATTCATCTACCACCTTTCTATGTTCATGTGGCATCTCACTTTCCCCTACCCCCTTGGGAAGTTCATGCTGTTCGTGTCTGTTCTTTTCCACTGCCATGCGCGAATGCTCAACTGCCTACGGCTGCTTCTCGCTCTCTTTTTCTAGACCACTTTCGCTCTCATTCTCATGCCATCGCAGTGTACACCGATGGTTCTAAGTCTTCTGACGGCGTCGGATTTGCAGCAGTGTTTCTGGACAGTGTCGAGCGAGGGCATTTATTATCCTCGGCTAGCAGTTTTACGGCTGAATTGTATGCCATTCTTGTGGCACTTATCCGTATTGCATCTATGTCTATGTCACCATTTGTGGTCATTTCAGACTCCCTTAGTGCTTTACAGGCTATACGAAAATTTGATACACCTCACCCCCTAGTTCTTTGTATTCAACATTGGTTATGCCGTATCTCTACGGCATTGTTGGGTCCCTGGTCATGTTGACGTACAGGGCAATGAACAGGCAGACACTGCTGCGCGGTCAGCAGTACATGACCTTCTAGTTTCATATAGAGGTGTTCCATTCATAGACTATTTTTCTGTCATTGCTACCCACCTTCGCACCCGTTGGCAACGTTGGTCTGATCTGCTGCATAACAAACTTCATTCTAATAAACCGAGTATAGGTTTCTGGCCTTCTTGTCATCAGTGTCGAGGTTGGGAGACTATTCTCTCCCGTCTTCGCATCGGCCACACTCGTCTTACTCATGGGTATCTCATGGAGAGACTTCCTGTCCTTCTCTGTGAGCATTGTCAGGTTCCAGTGTCTGTTAGCCACATTCTGTTGGACTGCCCACTCTATCAACGAGCACACAGAATTTACCTCCAACGTAGTCTTCGCTCTGCTGCCCTTTCTTTACCTTCCCTTCTTGCTGATGGACCCTCCTTTAATTCAGACTCATTGACTTTTTGACTGCAAAAATTAATATGGCTAATGCTTTACCCTAAAAACAGATTGGAGGAGGATGTTAAGGTCATTGTAAACGTCTGAAATAACTAATATGCTTAGAATATGTTTATTATAAATTACAATGAATGTTTGATTACATTTCATAACAACTATATTTCATATATATATATATATATATATATATATATATATATATATATATATATATATATATATATATATATATATATATATATATATATATATTATATAAGTGCTTTATTAATAGACAATACATTGACAGAAAACACAAACATGAATACATTGGTATAATATATCAAAGATTATGAATCTCCTCCAGCTCCTCCGAAGATATATATATATATATATATATATATATATATATATATATATATATATATATATATATATATATATATATATATATATATATTGTCTTCAAATAAAGTCTATAGGAGAAAACAATATTCAAACAGCTTCAGGAAGAACCTTGAGTTTTCCCTGAAGCAAGATTATTCTTTTTCTGAGGATGAGTTTCCCAGCACAGTTCCTGAGGTGGTACTTCCCTATATTATACATAAATACATATATTATATATATACATATATATATATATATATATATAGAGAGAGAGAGAGAGAGAGAGAGAGAGAGAGAGAGAGAGAGAGAGAAGAGAGAGAGAGAGAGAGAGAGAGAGAGAGAGAGAGGTAGTAAATGTGGGACCCTTAGCCTTGGAGAAGTGGATAAAAAGGCTTCAAGGAAGAATATTTAGATTTCTTTCTGAAGTCATTTGAATATTCACTTCCCCTACCACCTATATATATATATATATATATATATATATATATATATATATATATATATATATATATATATCATATATATATATATATATATATATATATATATATATATATATATATATATATATATATATATATATATATATATATATATATATATATATATATATATATCGTGCCGAATAGGTAAAATTGATCAATTAGCACAACCAAAATTTATTTAAAATTAAGTCCTTTCTAAAAATTTCTAAAATTTAAAGAATTTTTTTTCATTTATGTTATTGTAAAAATTAATATTTTTGTACCAAAATAACCTTAGAAAACTTGCCTAACCTTGTTATAACAAGCGCAATTTAATTTAGCCTAGTGCAACTAAATAATTTAATAATAAACAATGAAATATACTTTTTTTTCGTTAGGTTCTGAAAGATTTTTGCGAAATAACTGCATACTCAAATTTTTGCTTGCCTTATTCGGCAAGAAGATAGTTGGTATTTAAGCCAAAACAGCAAGTTTTACCTATTCGACACGACATATATTGATTTCAAATATTTAACATACTAGCATGAATAATTTTCAATATTCACGAGATAATGGCGAGAATATTTAATTTTATCTTCGGCCCAAAATCAATACTAATGAATTTTGAGCAGTATTAAAAGAAACATTTTTTTCTGAAACACTAAATGAGATCAAATAACATAACTGGGTAAGGTATAAAGACAGTGATTAACAATATTCTGATTGCAATGGACCTTTAGGAACATAACTATAGCGAAAATAGAGAGCTAACTTTAAGAGCCTAGGTTGGAGGCTGGATGAAGATTGCATCCTAGGAGATCCTTCCTTCTAACTTTGTTAGAAGTTGGAGGTATTAACACCAGGTGGAGACTGAATACATCAGGGTTTCTGGCAGATATAGCGTAGTTTAGCACTACATGGTTTGCTCCAGTACCTGATAAGAAAAGAAATATGAAAGTTAAGAGCGGCCACAATTGTACGCTCTAAAATTGTGTATGCCTAAGTATTTTTCCATTATTTATTAAGTTTAAGATATAATAGGGAAATACGTTCATACAAGCTCTTAACATTATTGATGCTTACAGGAGGGAAGGTTTCTGGATTAAAATAAAATATAAATTTGTTTTATTTAGATCAACCCACAGGATTAGCAGACCAATAGGATTAAGGAATGTTAAGTAAAAGGACCCAAGTGCAACTAATGTGGCATTTTATTTTGGCAACGTTTCGCTCTCCAGGAGCTTTGTCAAGTCGGCTTGATAAAGCTCCTGGAGAGCGAAACGTTGCCACAATAAAATGTCACATTAGTTGCACTTGTGTCCTTTCACCTAATATATTATCGGTAATTCTACCAACATTAACACAGGATTAAGGTAAAAAGTAACCCATAATTAGAGTAACTAGGTAGTATTCAGACTTGTAGATCATTCTGGGATCTAACTGTACTTCATTAATATGATTACAACGAGAAGTGTATATCTTTCTATCTTATTCCAACTGCAACACAGAATTTTGCGAAAATGACACCTACTAAATTTGACTACGCTTCGGCACTTGATGTATTAACTGACATTGTTGCCTGTCATGTTTCATGTTCTGTGTTCTTCACTGACTGTCAACTACTGTAGTCATCTCGGTGGGACATGAGAGTGGAGTAAAGGGTATATTAACACGGTGCCTGGTCTAGTGTTTATGAAGGTGGGCACAACGCTTGATACACTGCCTACCTTCCTCTGAGAAATTTCTACTCCTTTTCCAAGTTGTATCCCTTGCAACAACATTATATAACTTCAGAAGAAGCACAGCAGACTGTCGGAATGCCTAGAGCTATTACTTTAGATACCATTGTGCCTTGTTATATATATATATATATATATATATATATATATATATATATATATATATATATATATATATATATATATATATATATCGTGCTGAATAGGTAAAACTGAGAGGTCACAGGTGTGGAGGGATACAAAGCCATGGCTTGCTTCTGCAGTGTCTTAAAATCTGAGGTTAGAGTGTTGAAGGAGGAGGTCCTACTTCTCCAGGAAGAAATTAGGACTCAAGAAATTGTAAACAAACCATACCACGGGCGGGGTTAGAACCTGCGATAAGAGACTCATAAAACTCCAGACCGACGCGTTAGCCACTGGGCCAGCTGACTACAATAAGATTCATCCAACTAGGTATATTTATACACCATATGAAGATTCGTCTGTAAAAACTTGCATTTATGGTCACTAGTTGGATGAATCTTATTGTGGCTAGCTGGCCCAGTGGCTAACGCGTCGGTCTAGAGTTTTATGACCCTCTGATCACGGGTTCTAACCCCGCCCGTGCTATGGTTAGGAAATTAGGAGGCTGAAGGTTCACCTCGATGGGTTTGGGAGTGAGTGCGAGGTGGCTGGAGTGGTTGAGGGGATTGAGGCTACCAGCAGTGAGGTGCAGTTTGTCACTCGCTGCGAGGAGGCTGAAGGTGGGGAGGACGTAAAGCCTACCAGGAGTGAGATGCAGTCCAGCACCTGCTACAAGGGGTTCCCAGTAATGGGAGGTTAATGATGTGCTTCGGGAATGTGATCACAAATCACTCAGTTTTAATATATCATGGAATTACCCTAATAATGGCAATCAAGTCTCTGTCCCTGACTTCCGCCTGGCTGATTTCATAGGACTGAGAAATTACCTGGGTAGGCTGAACTGGAATGAACTGACTATGGGTTAGGTAGGTGGTGTTGGTTGCCAATATGACATTTTCCAGAGCATAGTTCTAGCTGCTCAGACAACTTTTGTTCCAAATAGGGAAATCAAATCAAACAAAAATGATCCTAAATGGATGAACAATAGATTAAAACATCTTTGGTCAAAAGAGAGGCATATATAGGCGAATCAAAAGAGGAGAGGGGCAGTTAAGAAATCAATATATTCAGTTAAAGAAATAAAAAAGGGAATAAGAAAAGAAAAAAGACATTATGAGGTTAAAGTTGCAAGAGATTCGAAGACTAACCCAAAAAGATTCTTTCAGGTATACAGAAGTAAGATTAGGGACAAGATAGGCCCACTCAAAAGTTACTCGAGTCAGCTCACCGACAGTGATAAGGAAATGTGTAAAAATTTTAAGACTTCCTCTCAGTTTTTACTCAGGAAGATACTAGCGATATTCCAGAAATAATAAATTATGTAGAACAGGACGATAGTAAACTATGCACTATTGGGGAAACTAGTGACATGGTCCTCAGACAAAAGCTAACAAATCTCCAGGCCCTGATGAACTGTTTGCGAGGGTTTTAAAGGAATGTAAAGAGAAACTTAGCAAACATTTGGCTAATCTTTTCAACATATCACTGCAAACTGGCATGGTGCCAGATAAGTGGAAAATGGCAAATGTGATACCTATTTTCAAAGCAGGTGACAGGTCCTTAGCTTCGAACTATAGACCAATAAGCCTAACCTCCATAGTGGGAAAATTTATGGAATCAATAATTGCCGGAGCAATTAGTAGCCATCTTGAAAAGCATAAATTAATCAACGAATCTCAGCACGGTTTTACAAAAGGGCGTTCCTGCCTTACAAATTTAATAACTTTTTTCACTAAGGTATTTGAGGAGGTAGATCATGGTAATGAATATGATATTGTGTATATGGACTTCAGTAAGGCTTTTGATAGAGTCCCACATCAGAGACTATTGAGGAAAATTAAGGCACACGGAATAGGAGGAGAATTTTTTTCCTGGATAGAGGCATGGTTGACAAATAGGCAGCAGAGAGTTAGCATAAATGGGGAGAAATCAGAGTGGGAAAGCGTCACGAGCGGTGTTCCACAGGGGTCAGTATTGGGCCCCTTGTTGTTCACAATCTACATAAACGACATAGATGAGGGAATAAATAGCGACATAAGCAAGTTTGCCGATGACACAAAAATAGGCCGACGAATTAATCCTGACGATGAAATTAGAACACTCCAGGAAGATTTGAATAGATGAATGGTTCAGAGAACCGACAAGTTGATAAATTAGACACATATGCAACACTTGGGTATCTTTATTCTGTTCAAGATTGATGGACTCACAACATCGACTCAAGGTTGAGGGACTGACCACCTCAAACTACTCCTGTTCTTCACGATTCTCCTTTGTATGGACTGATGAAGCCACTGTGTGGCGAAACGTTTCCTCAATAAAGATACCCAAGTGTTGCATATGTGTCTAATTTATCAAGATTTGAATAGACTGATGCAGTGGTCGGAGAAGTGGCAGATGCAGTTTAATATAGACAAATGCAAAGTTCTAAATGTTGGACAGGACAATAACCATGCCACATATAAACTAAATAATGTAGATCTCAATATTACGGATTGCGAAAAGGATTTAGGAGTTCTGGTTAGCAGTAATCTAAAACCAAGACAACAGTGCATAAGTGTTCGCAATAAAGCTAACAGAATTCTTGGCTTCATATCAAGAAGCATAAATAATAGAAGTCCTCAGGTTGTTCTTCAACTCTATATATCCTTGGTTAGGCCTCATCTAGATTATGCTGCTCAGTTTTGGTCACCGTATTACAGAATGGATATAAATGCTCTGGAAAACGAACAAAGGAGGATGACAAAGTTGATCCCATGTATCAGAAATCTTCCCTATGAGGATAGACTGAGGGCCCTGAATCTGCACTCTCTAGAAAGGCACAGAATTAGGGGGGATATGATTGAGGTGTATAAATGGAAAACAGGAATAAATAAAGGTGATGTAAATAGCGTGCTAAAAGTATCTAGCCTAGCCAGGACTCGCAGCAATGGCTTTAAGTTGGAAACCTGGTTTGGTAATAGAGTTGTGGATGAGTGGAACAAACTCCCAAGTACCGTCATAGGGGCTGGGACGTTGTGTAGTTTTAAAAATAGGTTAGATAAATACATGAGTGGGTGTGAGTTGGACCTGACTAGCTTGAGCTACTAGATCAGATGCCATGCTCCTTCCTTAAGTGAATGTGACCTTACCTGACTTGGTTAGGGCATTGACTTAAGCCGGTAGGAGACTTGGACCTTCTTCGCATGGGCCAGTAGGCCTGCTGCAGTGTTTCTTCTTAATTATATTCTTAACTCAATTAAAATTAAGTCCCTTCTAAAATTTTCTCTTATACATTTAATTTTTTTTCATTTATGTTAATAATAAAATTTATGATTTTGTACCAAAAGAACCTTAGAAAACTTACCTAACCTTATTATAACAAGCGCAATTTTATTTAGCCTAATCCAGCTCAACATATTTTATATAAGTTTATAATAATAATAATAATAAACACAATAAAATATATTATATTCATTAGATTCGGAATGATTTTTGCGGGTTCGATTCCCGGCGAAGGAGAGGAAACATTGGACGTGTTTCCTTACATCGGTTATCTATGTTCACCCATCAGTAAAATGGGTACCTGGGTGTTAGTCGACTGGTGTGGGTCGCATCCTGGGACTAAACTGACCTAATTTGCCCGAAATGCTCAGCATAACAAGCGGTTTTCTATATAGTAGTATGTCATTGATGTCAGCTATTATTGTATACCCTGTACATGTAGTAAATAAAGATATATATATATATATATATATATATATATATATATATATATATATATATATATATATATATATATATATATATATATATATATATATATATATATATATATATATATATATATATATATATATGTCGTGCCGATTAGGTAAAACTGGTCAATTAGCAAGAACTCTTTTAAAATTAATTTTTTTCTAAAATTTTCTCTTATACGTTTAAAGATATATTTTTTTCATTTATGTTAATGTAAGAATTTATAATTTTGTACCAAGAGAAACTTTGAAAACCTACCTAACCTTATTACAACAAGCGCAATTTAATTTAGCCTAACCCAACTAAATATATTTTAGATACGTTAACATTAATTTAATAATAAACAAACACAATGAAATTTATTTTTTTCGTTATGTTCAGAATGATTTTGGCGAAATTATTGCATACACAAATTTTCACTTGTCTTATATGGCAAGGTGAGCGTTGCTATTTAAGCCAAAATCGCAAGTTTTACCTAATCGGCACGACATATATATATATATATATATATATATATATATATATATATATATATATATTTGTTCTGCCAGTTCTGCAGAATGAAAGTTAGTTTTTGCTATAGATCAATCTGAAAATATCGAAAAAATATATATCATTGATTTGAAGAAATGTTACGTTAATTTAAACTGACCTATGCTATGCATAGCAGAATTTAGATAAAAAATTAAGCTAGTTCAAGTTAAGTTAGGTGAAGTTTCTAAGTTAGGCTTAGTCCAAAAATAAAATATTCTATACAAATATCAATGAAAAAAATATATCAACCTGAATCAGCCTTGATGGCCTCCCATTCCTCAGGTTCAATATGATTTAGTATTCCCATGAGGATTGTATTAATACTTATTATATGATTCTTACTTGAGTGTATTTGAGCAGAAGTAAGCGCAGTGGTTGGCATAGTTGCCATTCTTCCAGCCCCACCAATTCGGATTCATTGGGCCTCCTGTCCCTGTCCAGGTCCACCGGCCAGAAACCACTGCTCCTGATGTCCAATATGTTCCAGGATCTAACCAAAATATTGCATCAAATATCAGGACATTATTAAGAATAAAATAAAATATATCTCCTGCTAGGCCTACACATAACTACTAATGATATCCAGCATAATAATAATATTTCGTAGTCCTATCATCAAATATAGTCAAATTTCTACAGCTTACTCTAAATATTAAAAATGATTCCTTGTTTACAATCTTTTTCATAAAGCGAGCAAAAACATATATGAAATTCATTTCTTCCCCGTTCCCCCCCCCCCCAGTCCAAGAAAACAGTGAAATATTATTTTGAATTATTTTTTTATGCCTTTATTGAAATTAATCACTAATCAATCTAAGCATTTATTGCAATCTAAATATTAACATTTACATAATATATAATCAATTACGTTAACAAAACCTATCTAAGAAATTCTATAATTATTTTTCATTATTTTTCTTGAGGGATAAGGTAAGGGACCAGAGCTTGCTACCATCTGTAGCTCACTGGACTGCCATTCCCATTCTCTTCCCTGAGGCGGGGAAGATGGGAGACCGGAGAGGCCCTACGAGCCCCGTTAGGCCTAGGGACAGTTGGTCCCAACGATGAGGAGGTACTTGTACCTCCTCCCATGCCAGACGTTAGTCTGAATTACTCCCGAGATAGGGAGCCAAGGCCGGGCCACCACTTGGAAAAGGCCCGGGCCGGGAGAGTCCCGGCGAATCAAGAAGATTAAATATAACTTACAGTTTCGGTTCATGTGAGCCAAGAGTCCGTTGTACTGGGCGTCGTTGAGGACGGAGGCTAATTTCGCATTTTCGTTGCTGCAGACTTTCTCAGCATGCCACCAGGTCTCCCAATCCTGGTGAAACCTATAGCATCCTCCAGCGACGTTTATGTATCCTCCGGTACATCCTGCCACAACAATGGATTATCAGAAAACGAATAGAAGTATACCTGTGAAACAACAAGTGAATAAAAGATATATATGGGAAAAGGCGACCTTTCAGTATTACAAGAGGCTTTATCAGTATCAGTGGTAGACACTGATAACGCCTCTTGTTGTAGTTAAAGGTCTCCTTAAGGAATACCTGATTTGTTATCATGTAATCAGAAAATTACAAATAAATTTGATGGAATATAGTGTGAGTGTGGGAAAACTACTGTTTTATTAATAACAAAAAAGTAGTCCTAAAGGGGAACCTTTCTTTGGATGCCTCCTGATTTCCTTCCTCGACGCTCTCGTTTATAAGTTTAGAAAGTTTAAACTGATCGGCTTTAACATTTCAACACCGGTTCACTGAAGAGGGCAAATGGTTCCTGCAACTATTATGGACATGTGTGGGTTCCCTATGGTCATTCTTGTCTGTTCCATGTACAGTGGTACCTACGGGGTACCACTAGTGGTACCTTGGATTTCGTCAATAATTTGTTCCAGAATGCTGTTCGAGTGCCGTTACCGAACGAATTTGTTCCCATAAGGGCGAATGTAAATTAGATTAGTCCGTTTCAGACCCCCAAAAATACACTTACATAATTGTTCGAGTTGGGAGCTGTACGAAATCCGGGGTACCACTGTATTTCATTTCCGTGCGATAACTTCAGAAAACCTCTGATCAGTTGGACACTTTTAAGCTTGAAGAGTCCTGCTTAGAAGAGAGTTGAGGTTAAACCCACTGGTATATCCTACTGGACGGTATAGGTGTCAATTTCTTTATATAATTTTTAGAATGGTAGTTATTTTTTTCCTATCAAATATCAAATATTTTAACTATGGCTTGTCTGAATGGTTTAAATCGTTAAAAGTTTATGAATTGATGGGATACCTGCTTCCTGCCTGGAGGGTGTTATGGGGTTCAACGCCAGGTCATGCCCAGATCTTACAGTGGATCAGGACCTGATCAAACAAGCTTTTAGTGCCAGCTGTGCAGCAGCTGGTGATGCGAGGAAGGCTGATAAAGCTGCACGGCAGCAGGCGGTGTCGTGAAGGGCCGAGAAAGCAGCCATTACAGGGTCGATTGGAGCCACACCCCAGTTTTAGGCCGAGGCCCGAGTGCTGGGTGCTGTGTTGCTCTACACAACTGCCCCTCACAGTAATGTAATGTACTGCAGAGAATTACGCTCTCGACAACAAGACGGGACTGTAAAATTCACCACCGATGTTGACGACCCTGACACAGCAAATACTGATGGAAGACATGGAAAAGCATATAAACTACACAATCAGAAAGATCCAGGTGATCCAAGTCTCCAGAACAAAATTCAAGTGCATCAAAAATGGCTTCATCCATGGCCAGCCATAACTTCATCGACCAGTCAGGTATCTGTCCGACTCTTGAAGACTGCTAGGTATCTATTGGTAATCCCCCTTATGTATGTTGGGAGGCAGTTGAAGAGTAAACTAAGAAATAACACTAAATGTTATTTCTTAGTTTACTCATGGCACCGGTGCTTTTCATTGGGGAGGATGTAGCACCGCATACCTCGTCTTCTTTTTTCGTAGGGAATAATTTCTACGTTCAGAATTTGGACTAGTACGTCTAAAAATTTCTAGGTGTAAATTTTGATATATCTTTCTCGCCTGCCTTCCAAGAAGTACTGGTCAAGGGACTTCAAAGGGTCCCAGTAACTGAGGCTCTTTATTGTACTTAAACGCACAGACGAAATTATCAGAATATTCTCCAGCTCAGTATGGCTAGGCATCCCTTGTTTTGAATTTGCCACTATGCTATAATTTTTGAAAACTTGGAATCATTCATTTTCATGCAACAATTTTATCTCTGCATCAATCTTTCAACTGTAGTGTATCTTACTTTTTTTTTAAAGGATAAATATTTTTGTGTTCCTTGTAGGTTCTATGTTCTTTATCTTCTTAATATTTTTGTGGAATGAGACTATCGAGCTGAAGAAATGACAGATTTTTATTATGTTTCAAACCTCAACCGGTCCTCAGAGTAACTGTGTCATATTTTCGCGTAATATTTGCTGCCCATTTCTAACCATATCACGGGTGGGGTTCGAACCCGCGGTCAGAGTCTCAAAACTCCAGACCGTCGCGTAAGCCACTGGGCCAGCTAGCTTCAATAAGATTCATCCAACTAGGTATATTTCTACACCATAGGAAGGTTAGCATAGGCACCACTGTGTCAACAAATGCAAGTTTTTACAGACGAATCTCCCGCTAGCATGGTCGTGACGAACTCTAGCTCAAGTCCCCCTCATGTTGACGGCTTTGAGGGGGACTTGAACTAGAGTTCGTCACGGCCATGCTAGCGGGAGATTCGTCTGTAAAAACTTGCATCGCGTGCCCACTTCTAAGTTAGGATGAGTTGGGTTATGTTCGGTTTGGTTAGGTTAGGTTAGGTTAGGTTAGGTTAGGTTTGGTTAGGTTAGGTTAGGTTAGGTTAGGTTAGGTTAGGTTAGGTTAGGTTAGGTTTGGTTAGGTTAGGTTTGGTTAGGTTAGGTTAGGTTAGGTTAGGTTAGGTTGTTTGGTTAGGTTTGGTTAGGTTAGGTTAGGTTAGGTTAGGTTAGGTTAGGTTTGGTTAGGTTAGGTTAGGTTTGGTTAGGTTAGGTTAGGTTTGGTTAGGTTAGGTTAGGTTTGGTTAGGTTAGGTTAGGTTAGGTTTGGTTTGGTTAGGTTAGGTTAGGTTTGGTTTGGTTAGGTTAGGTTAGGTTTGGTTAGGTTGCAACGAAGAAAGAAAACTTAAACATATAAGATGAAAGACGATGAAATAGTCTGCAGCTCGAACAGAAAACGTAGAATTCGATATTGTAGACATTGTGGAGCTGCTTGACGATGGTTGGCACTATGGCGCGAAGACCTTGTTTCCAAGTTTTACAGAAATTGGTTAGCCAAGGCAACACTTAAGAGTCTGTCCATGACCAAGCCAGAACATTGATTGAAAAAAAAAATCTTCAAGTTCACTGCTGGATTGAAGACAAAGTTTTCAAACATTGTTCCGTCTAGTTAATGGACTCTTCTAGGCAACCTCTATGGAATACTTAAAACCTGAAAGTTTTTCTCCATTAGGGGATTAACCAAACAAACAAGAGGAATGAAGAGAGAAAATTCTGTACAATAAGTGGCCAATCTTTAAAGTTGGATCACCTTACTTAGCGAAATGTAACATATTTAGTTACAAAAATGTAACAAAGTTAACTTACATAGTAGCAGCAACAAATTACTGAGTGAGGTTTAAGAAAGACGAACCTTGCCAGCCGGAGCAGAGAGCAGCCAGGGCGAGGAGCAGCAGTAATGTCTTCATCTTCGTCGTGTGGTGGTCGACATAGAACTAACAACAGTTCAGTATTATATACCAGGGTGATGACCTGCCATATCTCATCCGTTCAGCCATTTTACGTCGCATTTATAATTGTCATAGCCCAAAAATATCTTATTATAAGCACTGATTTTGGGATATGTATTAGTAAATAACTTAATTTTCTTGTAAAAAGATTTAAGAAAGTCAATCAATCAAGAATAATGAATTGCAGTTTATGTAGCTGACCAAATTTGGTCAATTACAAGACGCAAATCTTAGATAACATATTACGACATCTGAGAATGTCTTGCGGCTTTATGTAGGATGTCTTGCGACATCCTACATATTTTGTCATCAAAGAAAGATATTTAAAACTACGTAGGTGTGTGTGAACTCACCTATTTGCGGCTGCAGGGGTCGATTCGCTGCTCCTGTGTGTACTCATTTATTTGTGCTTACCTATTTGGGTTGCAGGGGTCGAATCACAGCGCTTGTCCCCACCTTCTCGCTGGTCGCTACTAGGTCCACTCTCTCCCTGCTCCATGAGATTTATCGTATCTCTTCTTAAAGCTATGTATGGATCCTGCCTCCACTACATCAGTCTCCAGTTTGTTCCATTTCCTGACAACTCTACGACTGAAGAAATACTTCCTAACATCCCTGTGACTCATCTGAGCTTCAACCCCTTGTTGCTATGTCCTATCTCTGGAACATAATGTCCCTATCCACCTTATCAATTCCTCTCAGTATTTTATATTTCGTTATTTTGTCCCCCTTATTCCTCCAGTCCTCCAGTGTCATCAGGTTGATTTTCCTTAACCTCTCCTCGTAGAATATACACCTTAGCTCTGGGACTAGTCTTGTTGCAAACCTTTGCACTTTCTCTAATTTCTTGACGTGCTTAAGAAGGTGAAGGTTCCATACTGGTGCTGCATACTCCAATATGGGCCTAACGTACACGCTGTATAGAGTCTTGAATCATTCCTTGCTCAGGTGTTTAAACGCTGTTCTTAGGTTCGTGTGTGTGTGTGTACTCACCTATTTGTGGTTGCAGGGGTCGAGTCATAGCTCCTGGCGTGTGTGTGTGTGTGTTAATGCTACACAAGGTAATAACTTTAGTGATCTAAGCTTGGTATTTGTTACTATTGTTATTGCTTGGAACTAGTCAATTAACGCCTCAAGTTAATAGTAATGCCATAAACCTAAGTGAAACTGACTTTGGCATCTCATGTATCGTAACTTATCATTAAATGTTCCATATTCTGTCATATCATTATATGTTTTTGAAGTAATTCTTGGAAATGGTTTGGACGGGTACGTGTATGTGACAGGTTGGATATGGTGTAACTGTCTAGTAAAATCAGGTGAGTCTTTTTCTGTTTTCATCCATTGTTATGTTTTTATGTCACTCATTGTAGTCAGAAATTTGTCCTTGGCTCAGTTTAACCATACAGTATTGTGTGTCATATAAATACTTGCCGGATTTATTAAACAAATTCGATTATATGGTCATTATTTTGTTTAGAATAAAATAGGCAACCATTATTGTTTCACAAGAGAGAGAGAGAGAGATAGAGAGAGAGAGAGAGAGAGAGAGAGAGAGAGAGAGAGAGAGAGAGAGAGAGAGAGAGAGAGAGAGAGAGAGAGAGAGAGAGAGAGAGAGAGAGAGGAGAGAAAAGAGACAGACAGACAGAGAGAGAGAGAGAGAGAGAGAGAGAGAGAGAGAGAGAGAGAGAGAGAGAGAGAGAGAGAGAGAGAGAGAGAGAGAGAGAGAGAGAGAGAGAGAGAGACAGAGAGACAGACAGACAGAGAGAGACAGAGAGAGAGAGAGAAGAGAGAGAGAGAGAGAGAGAGAGAGAGAGAGAGAGAGAGAGAGAGAGAGAGAAGAGAGAGAGAGAGAGAGAGACAGACAGACAGACAGACAGAGAGAGACAGAGAGAGACAGAGAGAGAGAGAGAGAGAGGAGAGAGAGAGAGAGACAGACAGACAGACAGACAGAGAGAGACAGAGGAGAGAGAGAGAGAGAGAGAGAGAGAGAGAGAGAGAGAGAGAGAGAGAGAGAGAGAGAGACAGACAGACAGACAGAGAGAGACAGAGTGAGAGAGAGAGAGAGAGAGAGCTATGAGGACTAACAAGGTAATTCACCTTTAAATCGGCAAAATGGGAGCGTCTCAACTAGCAGTCAGGAGAAAGCTGACCCTCTTTGCCGTTCACTTTGCAACTTCTTGATCCATCTAGAGAACCTCCTTAGCTACCCGCAAGAACTGTGCCAAAGTTGTCAGTGGTGACAACAAGGCAGGGTAAAGTGTGTCTTCACGCCCTCGCCTAAGAGGCCAAACTTGCCAATTCTGCTTCATTGCCACGACATATACATAAACATGGAATGATTTTGCAAAAATCATTCTGAACTAAACGAAAAAAAAAATATTTCATTGTGTTTGTTTATTATTAAATTATTATAAACTTATCTAAAATATATTTAGTTGGATTAGGCTAAATTAAATTGTGCTTGTTATAATAAAGTTAGGTAAGTTTTCTAAGGTTCTTTTGGTACAAAATTATTATTTTTTCATTAACATAAATGAAAAAAAGATATCTTTAAACGTATAAGAGAAATTTTTAGAAAGGACTTATTTTTAAATGAGTTCTTGCTAACTGACCAGTTTACCTATTCGGCACGACATATATATATATATATATATATATATATATATATATATATATATATATATATATATATAACTTCATATAGGCTATTCTCCATCTTCTTTAGGCAATGATCTATATATATATATATATATATATATTATGCCCTTAAAAAGAAGGATGGAGGAATTAGGCCAATCGCAGTGGGCAACACGTTTCGCCGCCTCGTTTCTAAAGCTGCTGTCAAGTATTCGCGCAGAGGCAGCCATCATGCTTCAACCAAACCAGCTTGGCTTTGGGGTCTCTCAAGGAAGTGAAGCAGCGGTTCATGCAACAAGGGCATATATCGACAACCTGCCTGAGGACAATGCAGTGGTTAAATTAGATTTCAAGAATGCATTTAATCTCCTGAAAAGGGACGTAGTATTAGCAGCTGTACAAGAACATTTTCCAGGTCTCTTCCCTTTTGTTTCAGCTGGATATAGCAAGGAATCAATGCTCCTGTTTGGAGAGCATGAAATCACATCATCAGAGGGTGTCCAGCAAGGGGACCCTCTCGCACCATTCTCTTCTGTATAGCAGTTAGGAAATCACAGTAAGACTGACCAGTGAGCTAAACATCTGGTTCCTGGATGATGGCACACTAGCAGGTACAAAGGAGTCCCTTGTAGATGATCTTACACAGGTGATGACACAGGGACAGGAAATGGGTCTCATCCTGAATCCATCCAAATGTGAAATCATATCAGTCAATCAACAAGTGATAGATGCAGTGCTATCAAAACTACCAGGAGCAACAGTCATTGCCCCTACTAATAGTGTCTTGCTTGGAGCACCTCTGGGAAGAGATGCCATTGACACAATTCTCAGGAAGAAACTGGAAGAATTGAGGAGAATGGAACAACGAATAGGCAATCTTGACACCCATGATGCCTTGTACCTCCTCACAAAATGCTTGAGTCTGCCCAGGTTGACATATTTCCTAAGATGTGCTCCTTCATATGATAATCCTATACTGCACGAATATGACAGTATCCTGAGGCAGATCTTTACTAAAGTACTTAACCTTACTCTAGAAGATGGGCAGTGG
>WNWK01019610.1:0-37429 GCA_009830355.1 Cherax destructor
ACTAAGGAATCATTCAAGACTCTGTATACCATATACGTCAGGCCCATACTGGAGTATGCAGCACCGGTTTGGAACCCACACCTGGTCAAGCACGTCAAGAAATTAGAGAAAGTGCAAAGGTTTGCAACAAGACTAGTCCCAGAGCTAAGGGGATTGTCCTACGAAGAAAGGTTAAGGGAAATCGGCCTGACGACACTAGAGGACAGGAGGGTTAGGGGAGACATGATAACGACATATAAAATACTGCGAGGAATAGATAAGGTGGACAGAGACAAGATGTTCCAGAGAGGGGACACAGAAACAAGGGGTCATAATTGGAAGTTGAAGACTCCTATGAGTCAAAGGGATGTTAGGAAGTATTTATTCAGTCATAGAGTTGTCAGGAAGTGGAATAGCTTAGAAAGCGACATAGTGGAGGCAGGAACCATACATAGTTTTAAGACTAGGTTTGATAAAGCTCATGGAGCAGGGAGAGAGAGGACCTAGTAGCAATCAGTGAAGAGGCGGGGCCAGGAGCTATGACTCGACCCCTGCAACCACAAATAGGTGAGTACAAATAGGTGAGTACACACATGAGGTATCACAGTGGGCGCCTGTGACGAGCGGCGTACCGCAGGGGTCAGTCCTAGGACCAGTGTTATTCTTGGTATATGTAAATGACATGACGGATGGGATAGACTCAGAAGTGTCTCTGTTCGCAGATGATGTGAAATTAATGAGGAGAATCACATCGGAAGAGGACCAAGCAGGACTTCAAACAGACCTAGACAAGCTTGACATCTGGTCTAGCAACTGGCTTCTCGAATTCAATCCCACCAAATGCAAAGTCATGAAGATCGGAGAAGGACAAAGAAGACCGCTGACAGAGTACAGGCTAGGTGGACAAGGGCTACAAACCTCGGCAAAGGAGAAAGACCTTGGGGTGAGTATAACGCCAAGTACGTCTCCGGAGGCACACATCAACCAGATAACTGCGGCAGCATATGGGCGACTGGCAAACCTAAGATTAGCGTTCCGTTACCTAAACAAGGAATCGTTCAAGACACTGTACACCGTGTACGTCAGGCCCATACTAGAATATGCAGCACCAGTCTGGAACCCACACCTGGCCAAGCACGTAAAGAAACTAGAGAAAGTGCAAAGGTTTACGACAAGGCTAGTTCCACAACTCAGGGGTCTGTCCTATGCAGAAAGGTTGAGGGAAATAGGACTAACAACACTGGAGGAAAGAAGGGTCAGAGGAGACATGATAACGACATACAAAATACTACGGGGAATCGACAAGGTAGACAGGGACAGGATGTTCCAGAGAGGGAACACAGAAACAAGGGGACACAACTGGAAGCTGAAGACTCAGATGAGTCAAAGGGATGTTAGGAAGCATTTCTTCAGCCACAGAGTAGTCAGGAAGTGGAATAGTCTAGAGAAAGATATAGTGGAGGCAGGAACCATACATAGTTTTAAGACGAGGTATGATAAAGCTCATGGAGCAGGGAGAGCAGAGACCCAGTAGCGGACAGCGAAGAGGCGGGGCCAGGAGCTGAGTCTCGACCCCTGCAACCACAATTAGGTGAGTACAATTAGGTGAGTACACACACACACACACACACACACACACACACTCACACACACACACACACACACTCATACAATACCCGCCACATACACTTAAAAAATACACATAACCACATTCACTCGACCCCTGCAACCACAACTAGGTGAGTACACACACACACACACACACACGCACTCAACGTACATTCACAAAACACGCAACTCACAAAAACCTAATATCCCATTAAACTGAGGGAACTGTATTTTTTTAAATAACTTATTAATAATGCAGTAAACTCTCTTAATAAAATTCTCTGTGTGTTTTTTGTGGATAAATTCGATTGAAAATGTACATACAAATTTAAATAGCGTGCTATGCAGGCTTTTCTATTCGGTGTAATAAAAAATTTATTTAACATATACTCCCGAAGGGGACACATGTTGTCACCTGCTACTCCCACTATGAAGTTACCTGCTACTTCTACTACTAAAGCGCCTGCTACTCCCACTACGAAGTCACCTGTTACTCCCACTTAAAAGTCACCTGCTACTCCCACTTCGAAATCGCCTGCTACTTCCACTACGATGTCGCCTGCTACTCCAGCAACAGCTACCGCCTCTCCTGTATTCTTAATGGTAAATGATAGAAGGACATTGATGGTCAACCCTGAGCCACATCCACCTCACGAAAATATTTCGCTGCACATTTAAAAAAAATGAGGTTAGTGCAAAGTGCACTTGCCTCTCCTCACGCGGTGAGGAGAGGCAAGTGCACTTGCCTCTCCCCATGCGGTGAGGAGAGGCAAGTGCACTTGCCTCTCCCCATGCGGTGAGGAGAGGCAAGTGCTCTAAAACAGAGACAGTCTGTGACCTTGAGTCTAGAACGCCGCTATGTAAATATATTTATTTTTCTTAATGAACCACTGAGCGGGTAATAACATAATTAACACCCGTGTCAGGCAATTTTTCCTGACAAATAAATTAACAACATCTTCTCCTGCTTTCTTTTTCTTCTTCTTCTTATTTTAGTGTTGTTGATGCATATGTTTCTTATGTTTCTTTTTCTCTCTCGTCTTTTACTCCTTATACTGTGCTTCCTTCTATTTATACCTTCTCCTCCTTCTATTGCTCCTCTTCCTGCCCCTCCTCCTCTCCCCCGTCTACCCAGCCGTCGGATTGTCACCAAAATAAATGATGATGACAGGTAATAATAGGTACCGTCCCTGGCACCCCACATTAGTAAGCAACATACACATACGCAATTACCCAGATAGGAAGGTTCTAAAAAAACCAAACTGGCTTAAATCGTGAGGTGTGAGACGAGTAATGGCCGCAGCTACGTATCCCGATATAGTCTACGACCCATATCTTACTTGGCCAAATTTCTTGTAGGAGTCAATTTCTTGTAGGAGTCGTCTAATGGTCGTGAAGTAATGCATTGGGATCAGAGCTGGACCTGTAACTAGCGTCCTCTCGTTATAATATTAAGTTGTCTTGGTGAGTCCAGACCAATCTGTCTATGTCCTGTACTTCAGTTCCAATACGCACACACAAACACACACACACACACACACACACACACACACACACACACACATCTCTCCATGGGTCCTGAGAGAGGAACCAGAGGCACTATGTGTACCACTAACAACAATCTTCAACACATGTATCGAAACAGGGCGACTACCTGAGGTATGGAAGACAGCAAATGTAGTCCCAATTTTTCAAAAAGGAGACAGACACGCAGCATTAAACTACAGACCAGTGTCACTGACATGTATAGTATGCAAGGTCATGGAGAAGATTATCAGGAGAAGAGTGGTGGAACACCTAGAAAGGAATGAGCTTTTCAACGACAGCGAGCACGGTTTCAGGGACGGGAAATCTTGTGTTACAAACCTACTGGAGCTCTATGACAGGGTGACAGCAGCAAGACAAAATAGAGAGAGGGGTGGATAGACTGCATTCTCTTGGACTGTAAGAAGGCGTTTGACTCAGTTCCGCACAAGAGATTGGTGCAGAAGCTGGAGGACCAGACAGGAATAACAGGGAAGGCACTGCAATGGATCAGGGAATATCTGTCAGGAAGACAACAACGAGTCATGGTACGTGACGAGGTGTTAGAGTGGGTGCCTGTGACGAGCGGGGTTCCACAGGGGTC
Organism: Cherax destructor; assembly: GCA_009830355.1. NCBI lineage: Eukaryota > Metazoa > Arthropoda > Malacostraca > Decapoda > Parastacidae > Cherax > Cherax destructor. The sequence continues at coordinate 3,716 of WNWK01019610.1, forward strand.
AGTCCTAGGACCGGTGCTCTTTTTGGTATTTGTGAAACACATGACGGAAGGAATAGACTTAGAAGTGTCCCTGTTTGCAGATGATGTGAAGTTGATGAGAAGAATTCAATCGGACGAGGACAAGGCAGAACTACAAACCGATCTGGACAGGCTGCAGGCATGGTCCAGCAACTGGCTCCTGGAGTTCAACCCCACCAAGTGCAAAGTCATGAAGATTGGGAAAGGGCAAAGAAGACCGCAGTCTAGGGGGCCAGAGACTACAAACCTCACTCTAGGTTGGGATGAGTATAACACCGGGCACATCTCCTGAGGCACATATCAACCAAATAACTGCTGCAGCATACGGGCGCCTAGCAAAACTAAGAACAGCATTCCGACATCTTAATAAGGAATCGTTCAGGACCCTGTACACTGTGTACGTTAGGCCCATATTGGAGTATGCAGCATCAGTTTGGAACCCACATCTAGCCAAGCACGTAAGGAAACTAGAGAAAGTGCAAAGATTTGCAACAAGACTAGTCCCGGAGCTAAGGGGCATGTCATATGAGAAAAGTTAAGGGAAATCGACCAGATGACACTGGAGGACAGGAGGGATCAGGGGGATATGATAACGACATAAAATACTGAGAGGAATCGAGAAGGTGGACAGAGACAGGATGTTCCAGAGATGGGACACAGCAACAAGGGGACACAGTTGGAAGTTGAAGACCCAGATGAATCACAGGGATGTTAGGAAGTATTTCTTCAGTCACAGAGTTGTCAGGAAGTGGAACAGTCTGGGAAGTGATGAAGTGGAGCATCCATACATAGCTTTAAGAAGAGGTATGATAAAGCTCATGGAGCAGGAAGAGTGACCTAGTAGCGACCAGTGAAGAGGCGGGGCCAGGAGCTATAACTCGACCCCTGCAAACACAATTAGGTGAGCACACACACCTTAGTGCAAGTGTCGGATAGAAAGCAGAACTTTTTTCTACCATTAACATGGCCACATGTGGGAACAATCTATTGTGCACATAGCAAGAAACACTCAGAGAGCCATACATAACAGCAACACTACACAGCGATACAGCCATACATAACAGCAACACTACACAGCGATACAGCCATACATAACAGCAACAGTACACAGCGATACAGCCATACATAACAGCAACACTACACAGCGATACAGCCATACATAACAGCAACACTACACAGCGATACATAACAACAACACTACACAGCGATACAGCAATACATAACAGCAACACTACACAGCGATACAGCAATACATAACAGCAACACTACACAGCGATACAGCTATACATAACAGCAACACTACACAGCGATACATAACAGCAACACTACACAGTGATACATAAAAACAACACTACACAGCAATACATAACAGCAACACTACACAGCGATACATAAGAGCAACACTACACAGCGATACATAACAGCAACACTACACAGCGATACAGCGATACATAACAGCAACACTACACAGCGATACAGCTATACATAACAGCAACACTACACAGCGATACAGCAATACATAACAGCAACACTACACAGCGATACTGCCATACATAACAGCAACACTACACAGCGATACAGCCATACATAACAGCAACACTACACAGCGATACAGCCATACATAACAGCAACACTACACAGCGATACAGCAATACATAACAGCAACACTACACAGCGATACAGCGATACATAACAGTAACACTACACAGCGATACAGCGATACATAACAGCAACACTACACAGCGATACAGCGATACATAACAGCAACACTACACAGCGATACAGCGATACATAACAGAAACAATACACAGCGATACAGCGATACATAACAGCAACACTACACAGCGATACATAACAGTAACACTACACAGCGATACATAACAGCAACACTACACAGCGATACAGCGATACATAACAGCAACACTACACAGCGATACATAACAGAAACAATACACAGCGATACAGCGATACATAACAGCAACACTACACAGCGATACAGCGATACATAACAGCAACACTACACAGCGATACAGCGATACATAACAGAAACAATACACAGCGATACATAACAGAAACACTACACAGCGATACAGCCATACATAACAGCAACACTACACAGCGATACATAACAGCAACACTACACAGCGATACATAACAGCAACACTACACAGCGATACAGCGATACATGACAGCAACACTACACAGCGATACAGCAATACATAACAGCAACACTACACAGCGATACATAACAGCAACACTACACAGTGATACATAACAGCAACACTACACAGCGATACATAACAGCAACACTACACAGCGATACATAACAGCAACACTATACAGCGATACAGCCATACATAACAGCAACACTACACAGCGATATAGCGATACATAACAGCAACACTACACAGCGATACAGCCATACATAACAGCAACACTCACAATGATACATAACAACAAACTATACAGCTATACAGGGATACATAACAGCAACACTACACAGCGATACATAACAGCAACACTACACAGCTATACATAACAGCAACACTACACAGCTATACATAACAGCAACACTACACAGTGATACATAACAGCAACACTACACAGCGATACAGCCATACATAACAGCAACACTACACAGCGATACAGCGAAACATAACAGCAACACTACACAGTGATACATAACAGCAACACTACACAGCAATACATAACAGCAACACTACACAACGATCAGCGATACATAACAGCAACACTACACAGCGATACAGCGAAACATAACAGCAACAATACACAGCGATACATAACAGCAACACTACACAGCGATACATAACAGCAACACTACACAACGATACATAACAGCAACTACACAACTAACAGCAAACTACTGACATAACAGCAACACTACACAGCGATACATAACAGCAACACTCACACAGTGATACATAACAGCAACACTACACAGTGATACATAACAGCAACACTCACAGTGATAACAGCAACACTACACAGTGATCATAACAGCAACACTACACAACGATACAGCGATACATAACAGCAACACTACACAGCAAAAGACACTACAGGATACATAACAGCAACACTACACAGTGATATAACAGAACACTACACAGTACATAACAGCAACACTACACAGTGATACATAACAGCAACACTACACAGCGATCATAACAGCAAACTACACAGTGATACACAACGAACTACACAGCGATACATAACAGCAACACTACACAGTGATACATAACAGCAACACTACACAGCTGATACATAACAGCAACACTACACAGTGATACATAACAGCAACACTACACAGTGATACATAACAGCAACACTACACAGTGATACATAACAGCAACACTACACAGTGATACATAACAGCAACACTACACAGTGATACATAACAGCAACACTACACAGTGATACATAACAGCAACACTACACAGCGATACATAACAGCAACACTACACAGCGATACATAACAGCAACACTACACAGTGATACATAACAGCAACACTACACAGTGATACATAACAGCAACACTACACAGTGATACATAACAGCAACACTACACAGCGATACATAACAACAACACTACACAGCGATACATAACAGCAACACTACACAGTGATACATAACAGCAACACTACACAGCGATACATAACAGCAACACTACACAGCGATACATAACAGCAACACTACACAGGATGAATAGCAGCATACAATGCAAAAACACAGTGTGATGATGTCTCCAGGTACATAACAAACAACACAGTGTGATGAATGTCGTCCAGGTACAACACAAAAACACAGTGTGATGAATGTCGTCCGATACAACACAAACAACACATGTGATGAATGTCGTCCAGGTACAACACAAAAACACAGTGATGATGAGATGTCGTCCAGGTACAACACAAAAAACCAGTGTGATGATGTCGTCCAGGTACAACACAAAAACACAGTGTGATGAATGTCGTCCAGGTACAACACAAACAACACAGTGTGATGAATGTCGTCCAGGTACAACACAAACAACACAGTGTGATGAATGTCGTCCAGGTACAACACAAACAACACAGTGTGATGAATGTCGTCCAGGTACAACACAAACAACACAGTGTGATGAGTGTCGTCCAGGTACAACACAAAAACACAGTGTGATGAATGTCGTCCAGGTACAACACAAACAACACAGTGTGATGAGTGTCGTCCAGGTACAACACAAACAACACAGTGTGATGAATGTCGTCCAGGTACAACACAAACAACACAGTGTGATGAATGTCGTCCTGGTACAACACAAACAACACAGTGTGATGATGTCGTCAGGTACAACACAAACAACACAGTGTGATGAATGTCGTCCAGTACAACACAAACAACACAGTGTGATGATGTCGTCCAGGTACAACACAAACAACACAGTGTGATGAATGTCATCCTGGTACAACACAAACAACACAGTGTGATGAATGTCGTCCTGGTACAACACAAACAACACAGTGTGACGAGTGTCGTACAGGTACCTACACTCCACTACATCGTTACCAGAAACACATCCACCCCTCTGACACAACAACAACCACTACTATTTCCACTACTTGCCACAAGCACCACCACCCCTTGACACTACAACAACCACTACTATTTCCACCACTTGCCACCAGCACCACCACCCCCTGGTACACACAACAACCACTACTATTTCACCACTTGCCTACCAGACCACCACCCCCTGACACTACAACAACCACTACTATTTCCACTACTGCCACAAGCACCTCCACCCCCCTGATACTACAACAACCACTACTATTTCCACCACTGCCACCAGCACCACCACCCCCCTTGACACTACAACAACTACTACTATTTCCACCACTTGCCACCAGCACCACCACCCCCCTGACACTACAACAACCACTACTATTTCCACCACTTGCCACCAGCACCACCACCCTTGACACTACAACAACCACTACTATTTCCACCACTGCCACCAGCACCACCACCCCCCTGACACTACAACAACCACTACTATTTCCACCACTGCCACCAGCACCACCACCCCCTGACACTACAACAACCACTACTATTTCCACCACTGCCACCAGCACCACCACCCCCTGACACTACAACAACCACTACTATTTCCACACTTGCCACCAGCCCCACCACCCCTTGACACTACAACAACCACTACTATTTCCACCACTGCCACCAGCACCACCACCCCCCTGACACTACAACAACCACTACTATTTCCACCACTGCCACCAGCACCACCACCCCCCTGACACTACAACAACCACTACTATTTCCACCACTTGCCACCAGCACCACCACCCCTGACACTACAACAACCACTACTATTTCCACACTTTCCACCAGCACCACCACCCCTGACACTACAACAACCACTACTATTTCCACCACTTGCCACCAGCACCACCACCCCCTGATACTACAACAACCACTACTATTTCCACCACTTGCCACCAGCACCACCACCCCCTGACACTACAACAACCACTACTATTTCCACCACTGCCACCAGCACCACCACCTCCTGACACTACAACAACCACTACTATTTCCACCACTGCCCCCCGCACCACCCCCCCTGACACTACAACAACCACTACTATTTCCACCACTGCCACCAGCACCAGCACCCCCTGACACTACAACAACCACTACTATTTCCACCACTGCCACAGCACCACCACCCCTGCACTAAACAACCACTACTATTTCACCACTGCCAACACCACCACCCCCTGACACTACAACAACCACTACTATTTCCACCACTTGCCACCAGCACCACCATACCTGACACTACAACAACACTACTATTTACACTTGCCACCAACACCAGCACCACACCCTTGACACTACAACACCATACTATTTCCACCACTGCCACCAGCACCACCACCCCTGACACTACAACAGCCACTACTATTTACCACTGCCACCAGCAACACCCTGCTAACACCCACATTGCCACCCTCCACCAGCACACACCCTACCTACAACTAAGTACTACCATTTCACCACTGCCAAGAAATACCCCTGACCTCAATACTATTCAACGCACCAACCACATCCCCATGACCACAATCCTACCTCTACAAAGATCACTGTTATTCCACCAATATCCTCAGTTTTAACTGCACTCTTACAACGATAATAATTTTACAAACTGCACAAATAAACAAATAATTATGAAAACAGTCTGTGTCTGAGACAGCCAGCTAAACACTTCTACAAAGACCACTGTAGCCACCATTACTACAGTCTTGTTCCAACTCCTCACTAAAATAATAATAATGATAATAGTAATAATGATAATAATAATAATAATAATAATAATAATAATAATAATAATAATAATAATAATAATAATAATAATAATAATAATTTCTACCAGTACCTGATATAACTGATAGAGACCTAGTTAACATCACTGGCACACTGTATAGAAAGTCCCTGGTTATGCAGAGCATTTCTGGCAAATTAGGTTAATCATGTCCCCCAGAGTGCGACCCACAACAGTCGGCTAACACCCAGATACTTACAACTAAGTGACAAGGGGCAGCAGATTTCACCCGTGCCGGGAATTGATCCCGGACCCTAAGTGTATGAGCTGAGGACGCTACCAACCAAGCAGTGCCGCCATCTGTTGAAATCTTCGGTACGCGGTCTGCCTTAAAGGAGTTTCATGATGTTTTTGCATTCGTAAATATTACCAAATATTCCGTTCATGTTTTAATGCAGTCTTACGCTATGTAATTTTCAGAGTAACTACGAAATAAACAAATAAAATTATGAAAAACATTAGCTTCAGGACTGGCAGGCCATGAGATCGAACCCTCCGTTGAGTAAGTTCGTACCTTCAGTTGGGTGAGTTCAAAACCTCCGTTGGTTGAGTTCAGAACCTTCAGATCGGTGCGTTGTATACAATCGTGTCATTGTGATTTAGCGAGTCCTTAGAAATAGGTTGACAGTAAGAGAGAAAACTCCAATGGCAAAACAAAAGAAATTTCACACATTACAAATCTCATAATGATTTAATACTAACGTGTAAAGTTTTAGATTATTATTATTATTATTTGTTATTGTTATTGTTGTTTCTAAGAAGCATTAAACCCGTAGGGGTCATTCAGTGTTTGGGGACTGAGAAGTAATAAGGTTTGATCTTTACTTCCAATAAAAGAGTTTGGTAGGTTATGTAAAAGAAGGAAATTAAAAGTGAACACAAGAAAATTTAAAGTGATGAAGATAACAAAAAAAATAGGTAATGAAAGATTGGATATGAGATTAGAGGGAGTGTGGAGGAGGTGAGTGGTGCACTGAGGAGTCTGGGGAGACAAAGAACGTTGTCCATGGAAGCAAAGAAGGTAATCTATAAGAGAATAGTAGTACCAGAACTCTTATATGGGTGTGAAACATGAGTGGTGAATGTTGCAACAAGGAGAAGGCTGGAGGCAGTGGAGATGTCTTGTTTGAGGGCAATGTGTGGTGTGAATATAACGCAGAGAACCCGTAGCTTGGAGATTAAAAGGAGGTGCAGGATTTCTAATAGTATTATCCAGAGGGCAGAGGAGGGGTTGTGGTGGTTTGGACATTTGGAGAGGATGGAACAAAATAGAATGACTTTGGAGGGCACATAAATCTGTAGTGGAAGGAAGGTGGGGTAGGGGTAGGACTAGGAAAGATTGGAGGGAGAGGGTAAAGGAGGTTTCGTGTGCCAGGGGCTTGGACTTCCAACAAGCTTGCGTGAGCGTGTTAGATAGGAGCGAGTGAAGAAGAATGGTTTTTATGACTTGACATGTTGTTGGAGCGTGAACAAGGTAACATTTATGAAGGGATTCAGGGAAACCGGCAGGCCGGACTTGAGTCCTGGAGGTGGGAAGTACAGTGTCTGCACTCTGAAGGAGGGGTGTTGATATATTGCAGTTTTTTAACTGTGGTGTAGGCACGCGTTTGGCAAGACAGTGATGGAATGAATTATGTTTTTTTTTCGGGTCACCTGCTTCGGTAGGAAACGGCCGATGTGTTAATAAAAAAACCAGAGTTTAGCTTAATTTGTTTTTACTGAGCATTCACGAAATTCAGCTCTGTAAAAAAAAAAAAAAAAAACTCAAGGCGGTATCTCGATGCCGGCGAAGGGCTCTTGATCCAAGGAGTTTGAGGAACTATATTCTCTCTATTGATTACCTACCCATGACTTTTATGCATAGCTCTTACGGGTTTAGCAGTTCCCGTTCAAGGTAAAAACAGCTCCGTATATCTACAAGCTTTTCTGTCTAATTTTGTTCTCTTTATAAATTATTTTCTGTCTATTTGTAAGTTATTTTCCACATCGTATATTACATACGAGCTATCACCTTATTTCTAGTTTATCTTGGTTGGTTACTGGAGGGTTTAAACCCTATCGACTACACAAGGCTGCATGTAACCTGTTCACTACCAGTCTAGAGTGTGACGAATGCCTCTTTGTCTAGCATACATTTAATATACAATATATATATTGAATATGTATTGTATAGAGGCATTATTCACAAGAATATATTATTCCTTAAAATAGAGACTAAAGTAATCTCTGAGCACATATACGCTGAGAGCTATACACCTCTCTGTGTATATATCATACGTCCCGTGGAGAGGAGTCAAGAGCTCTTCAAAATTCCCACACACCAATCTCAACATGTCCCTGGAACACAGAGACGCCTCGGGACGAGCGGTTGTCTTCCCAACCTGTGCTATCAAGTATATGACTGGCTGTCTTCCTTATCAGCGGGTAATAGACGTTATTAAGTGAAGCAGAATTTCCTTGGCTATTTCCTTTATTCAATATTATACTAAATAATCTTGCAACACTGTTTTTTTACATATAAATTATCCTGTCACAAACATTTCCTTCTTATGTATTTTTGTAAAACGCTAACCTGTGTCGGTCCTGTGTCGGTCCGGTCGGTCCGCTACTTTCTTTCAGAAACGCTACTAAATTGTCCTCAGTCCCTGGTCATTGCTCCTGTATTGAGTTCTTTGCAAAATTAGATCAGGGAGCAATTATATGTGGCAATATCAAGTGCCTATGACTAGTGACTCAGACCTGTGTGGCAGAATAACAATCACTATATTATTACTCATATGAATGAGAGCAGAGGCGACCATCAGACTTCATAGATCCAGATGCTACAGTGACTAACAGTTGGGAAGACAAGTCACACTCTGTAGGACGACCTTTCACTGAGACAACTTTTCATTCTTCGCTCATCTTCAAGTTGTGACTTAATAATTCTCTACACAGCTTGAAACGTTGTCCCAATAAAAGACTTTTCTTAAAATGAGGCTTCATATTGTAGCTGGCGGCATTTTTTTTTTTTTTTTTGCTCTGCTAGGCTAATGTATACACGGAAAACCTTCCTTACGGCAAGACCATGGATTCCTATAATTATACAAATATATATGTTTCCTCGATGGCCATTTGGTCACTTTTACTAGCGATAAAGCTGAGCGTAAAAGGCCACAAATTTTGCAAATAATGTGGCTAAATTAGCCAGACTATGATATACGGAGGTTATTGTATAGCTTAATTTCCTTCCCCCGTTCACGACAGCCAGACTGTTTACCTCTCTTTATATCATGCATTTTAGCCAGACCGCACCAAATTGGCTTTTTCGGCTGGTATCCTTTCGCCAAACAAGTCGAGCTTGTCTTCATTTTTACTTTAATATCGTGAAAATTAGTCTGCACCTCACGAAATTAAACTACATTATTGTTTTGAAGAAGCAAAAAAAAAAAAAAAAAATATGTAGGTATGGTAGAAGACAATCACTAAAATGTACAACGTTTCAGTCACAGGTGAAAAGGTCACCTGCGCTGCTTCATTGATGATATACATAATATTAACTTGTAGGTTAATCAGTATGAGGTTTCGTTTCGTTACGTAAATTTTAGTAAGGTTAGGTTTGTGATGCAACAAAGGCATACGAAGACATTCGAACCGTCGCAACTGTCCCTAACCTATAATGCGACTCTGAATCGTTGACCTGAGAAAACTCGGTTCGAATCCACACACAAGATCATCAGTAGCAACAACAACAATTGCAGCACTTGCAACAGGAACAACACTAGCGTCACCGGCAACCGCAACAACGACAGCATTAGCAACAACAAAAATAAAACACGAGTGTAGGACAACGCTCCCGTCCTCTACATTAGAAGGGGAAAAAAAACAAAGATCGTTGTTCCGAGTGTAATTGTTCGGAACATAAAATTTATTCCCACTGGTCCAGCAGACAGTGACAGGGAGAAGAGCACAAAGCTCACACTCCCACCGTCTGTGTGAGAGGCAAGGCAATGAAAATCGTCATTAGAGTAACAATCATAATTATACAGTATATGCAATGCCAAAGTAATAATAATAATAATAATAATAATAATAATAATGAGTTATATTATTATTGATAGTTCTCATAAAAATAACGAATTTCTGATAATACCAATAACAAAATAATCCCAAAAAATCATGACAAACACCACTAAAAAAATATATGTATATGCTGAATGCATGATTGGAAATGTGTATGATTCGTTCCCCGCTAGCAAAGTAAAACGAATAACCAAACTTAACAAGAGAATATTCCGCAAACTAAAGAAACCACGTAAAATAAGTACTATACATTTTTTATGTTGGAAAAGACGAACGATAATAAGAAACTGAGCGTCCGGTGTAAACAACATGGCCGTCACGCCTCCACGCCTTCAAGAAAGGACCCACAATTTCTCCGGTACCTTCTCAAGTGGGTGGATAACTCCGACATTAACCACTCTGTCCGCACCTTCCAACTATTAATTTGTCTGGGGAAGGTGCGTGTCGGGGACCCCTTGCCACGTGATGCAAGATTAGATTTTAGATTTTGCTGTCAAAGTGGTTAATTTATTGTGCACCCCACATCCTGTGGCCGGTAGTGTAAGACCATGTTGATACGCAAGTCTAAGAACTAGGCCCTAGAAGGGTTAATTAAGAAGAATATATTTTGGTGTATATTATATACAAATTGTTATCAAGAGCGTAAATAGGTACATTAACTCTCTCACTCATCGCAGTTCATCGTCATGATGGCTGATCCTACCAAGGCCACAATTGCTGTAGTTATTTATTTGTTTGTGGTTGCGAGGGTCGAGTCTAATCTCCTGGACCCGCTTCTTAACTGTCCGTAACTGGCTCATTCTCTTTAGTCTCATGGACCCTATCGTACATATTCTGAAACCTATGTATGAAGTTTACCCTGTGGAAAAAAAAAGAGGATACAGGTGTCCAGTAGGTGGAAGGTTGGTTAATTTGGGCTTAACTAGAATTGCCATTAAGACTTGCATGTCATCTGCTAACTATTAGCCAAGAATATATTAATATCTTCTTAAGGGATTAAAATAAATTTTCAGTATGTATACAATGAGAGACATACTCCTCTCGGTGAACATGTCCAGCACGCTTATGTTGGACAGACCACAGAAATAAGTACTGGACCTTCGCGGACGCATGGAGTAAGAAGGAGGCCTTGACTAAGTAAGAAGTCTCAATTAGAAGACCTTTTGATTTATATCAAGGTTACGTGAAGGTGGTGGTGGGTTATTTGTTAGGAAGCAAAACAGGTGTCGCCTGACACGGGTCTGTGTCAAATGATGACCACCTAAGTGGTTAAGAATCCCCTGGCCTACCCAAGCTAGTTTATATATTTCATTTAAAAAGGTAAAAGAAACAGGATCACTACCTAGTGGTGTCCTAAAATTAATTTCAATACACAGAGGATAACAATTATATTACAACCGTGGAAACGCTTTAGTGCCTGTCATGGACGCAAGGGCAAGATGCCTACAGAATGAAGTAAGACATACATGAATAACAAGCTTTTGTTATGGCAATGTTTCGCTGTACAGCTCTGAACAGAGTGAAACGTTGTCCCAATACAAGATTTTTCCTTACATATTTTACTGCAGTTTCTGTTTTGACCGATGAGGGAGGGACAGAGTTGAAGATTCTTCCAATATCTTCAGAAGAACAATATGGATTGAGAAGCAACACAATATATATATATATATATATACGTATATATATATATATATATATATATATATATATATATATATATAATAATATACTATATATATGTGTGTGTGTGTGTGTGTGTGGATTACGAAACTATTATCCAGAGGGCAGTCCTGGAAATGGGAAGTACAGTGTCTGCACTCTGAAGGAGGGGTGTTAATGTTGCAGTTTTATATCTGTAGTGTAAGCATGCCTCTGGCAATATATATATATATATATATATATATATATATATATATATATATATATATATATATATATATATATATATATATATATATTATATATATATATATATATATATATATATATATATATATATATATATATATTTTATGGTCCACATCTGGTGTAAATTTGGACCCATAGCCTCGGAGAAGTGGATAAAAGGTTCAAGGAAGAATATTTGGATGTCTTTCTGAAGCCATTTGAATATTCCACTTCTCCTACAACCCCATCTTTTATTAAAATATATTATTTATATATTAATATATATATATATATATATATATATATATATATATATATATATATATATATATATATATATATATATATATATATATATATATAGACGAAGACCCGCGTCAGCAGGAGACGCTTGTCCTCTTTCCTGACCAACAATCCACGACCGGTCGATCACCATGCCCAGCCCTTCTAGGGCAGGGTAGGTGCCAAGGCTGGAGCTTGCTACCATCTGCGGCTCGCAAGCCTGTCCTTCCTGTCAGCCTCCTTGGGGCGAGGAAGGTGGCAGACCAGAGGGGCCTGGCAACTATCTACCTACCTGCCTCGTGCTTGTGGGCGAATATGGCTAGGCCTGGGACCAGTTGGTCCCACCGCTGAGGGGTACCCCCTCCCATGGGAGACTTAGGTCTCTGCTACTCCCACGCCAGGGAGCCGGAGCCGGGTCGCCATCTGGTAAAGACCCGGGCCGGGAGACTTCCCGGTGAATCAACACCTCCTCCTCCACGACCGAGACAGCTACTACCTGGAGACCTGGAGAGGGTTTCGGGGGTCAACGCCCCCGCGGCTCGGTCTGAGACCAGGCCTCAGACCGAAACCTTAGTAAATTTATTTATTTATATATAGTATTTTTGAACGATTACAATTGTCTTACACAGCAACATGTGTGTGAGTTACCTAGAGTACCCCCTCCCCCCAAAAAAAAATCACTGGTTTCCAATGAGTTCCTTGTAATACTTTACTTTTAATAATATAACTATTAAATACAGTAAAAATTAAACATGGTAGATAACATTATAAATAAGTGAGTAAATTAAATGCGTGAAAGTTAATTTACAGTAAAAATAGATACGTACGATATTTGCCTGAAATGCTCTGCCTAACAATCGGCTTTCTATATAGTAGTATGTCATTGATGTCAGCTAGACCTGTATAACTTGTACATGTACTTGTAGTAAATAAAGATATTATTATTATTATTATTATTAATTATTATTATTATTATATAAAACTAAATGATTAAATACATGAGAATGAATCACACTAGCATCAAAAACTTGAATGGAGGAACCCAGCAGAAGTTGCAGGATTTTATTCACCCTAAGCTTACTAGAACTGATGATCTAAAGGTAAATAAATATTAATAAAGGTAAATAAGGATTACTTTAGGGACACGTAGTGATTTTGATCATTTTAAGTTACCCCATGAAAGATTTGCCGCGTTTTCTATCTAATTAGTTAATCATATGCAGCTTCCCATTTTCAAAACAGTTAATGGCTAACAATTATATAGACTAAGAAAGCAATAATAATAATAATAATAATAATAATAATAATAATCTTTATTTACTACAAGTACATGTACATCAATGGCCAACTAGCGGGGTTCCACAAGAATCGGCATTAGAACAAGTACTATTAGGATTTAAAGATTTGGGGAAAGGGTAAAAAGACCGGGCACGGAATACAGAACTAGGGGAGAGGACAGAATGTGCAGACCATTGGTCTGAGGAATTGGACCTCTTGGTCTTCTTCCTCAGACCGAACCTAATTACCCTCCAATCCCCCTCTCCCTTTTTCCCATCTTCCCCATCCTCCCTTTTTCCTTTCCTCCTCCCCATCCCTCCCTTATTTCCTTCCCAGTTTTACCCTGGGAGCTTCTCCACTCCAAACGAAAGACCTAGGGGTGAGCATAGTGCCTGGCATATCGCCTGAAACTCACATCAAACGAATAACCTTAGAAGTCAATGTTTATCTGACACATTAGTAAAGTAAAGTAAATTTTATTTCATTGCAGATTGCAGATTACATAGGTATTGGTGATTACAATGTAAATTGAGTGCAAGGAGAGCCACTGACATGCCATGGCATTAGGGGCAGCTTAATCTAGTAACTTAAAGACTATGTACTTAATATTAGAGAAATTTATTGAGTTTATTCTAGTTAAAAAAAAATTTAAAAATTACAATATGATGAAATTTTACTGTTAAAATTATTAAATGATGATATTAGATTGTTACAGGTGTTTAGATTCTCGAATGGTAATATGGAATTGAGATTATCTTAAGGAAAATAACATTGAGCATTTTTGACATTAACTTATAATATGAGTAGTATTTAGTTTTGGGTGAGTAGGGGGTAACATAATAGTAACATATTATTAAAAATTGAGATTATCGTATAGGAAAGTAATAATGAGCATTTTTCAAAGTAGTTTATAGTATGATCACTTAGTTTTGGGTGAATAGGTGGTTTTTGAGTTGAGTCTTAAATTGATTTTCAGACAAGATTATCTTAATATTTACTGGTAATGAATTCCAGATTCTGGGGCCCTTTATGTGCATAGAATTTTTACAAAGGTTGATATGAACACGGGGTATATCAAAAAGTGATCTGTGTCTTGTGTTGTGGTCATGGGTCCTATTAAAGTTGGTGAGGAGAATTTTGAGGGGAGGGTTTATATTAGAGTGTAAAGTTTTATATATGTAGTAGGCACAAGAATAAGTATGAATGTTCTTTACGGTGAGTAGTTTTAGACTTTTGAATATTGGTGGAGTATGCTGTCTAGAGTGGGAATTTGTTATCATTCTGACTGCGGCCTTTTGTTGTGTTATGAGTGGTCTAAGAGTAGCCTTCAAAAAATCACAAGAAAGTCATCCAGGGCCTTTCATACACCATATTGAACCCACACCTGTAAAAAAATGGTAAAAACTGGAGAAAGTGCAGAGGAATGCTACGAGACTTTTTTTCTGGAGCTAAGTTTTAGTTTAATATCTTTATTATGCACCCCATATCCATCCTGTGGGCGGTAGTCAAAAGATTAATGCGTCCAGGGACTGGACACCAAAGTTTTGATAGCTGAACAAGTTACAAAGGTAATGAACTTCAGGTAGATCTGATCACACTCATGACCAAGTTACAAAGGTAATGAGATCCAGGTAGATCTGGTCGCACTCATGACAAGTTACAAAGGTAAGAACCATCAAACGTCTATACATGGCTACAGTCATGAACAAATTATACGAGATGATAAAGGAACTGAACCTTACGACATTTTAGGACAGAAGAACCAAGGAGGATATGATAACAACATGCAAAATACTCAGAGGAAATGATATGAGAGGCAGGAACAGACGTTGTGAGAGGCGGAAAGGAGATATTCAGGGATACGGCTGTAAGTAAAAGACACAATTGAGTCACAGGGATGTCGGGAAGTATTTCTTCAGCCTCAGGCTGGTCAGGAAGAAGTGTTGGCGGAGGCTTCACAGGTACGATAGGGCCCATCAGGCTAGGAGGGAATGAATCTGACGAGTGACAAGTTTAGAGGAGGGGCCCGGAGGCTAGATTCGACTCCTGCAACCACATACAGGTGAGCCCATATAGATAAGAATATACAACATTGCTGATCCTAAGACTAAATAATTCATAAATAGTCTGTTTCCTCTTCTTTCTCGTCTTCTTCTTCCTCTCCTGCACTTTCAATTCTATAATATCTCCGAAAGAGAGTGTTTCACCATCTGCTACCTTACTCTCACTCTCACGTATCCTCAGACACACCTTAATAGATAAGAAAGATGTGCAAAGCCTTTGAAAGACGTTTCGCCCACCAGATCCTCTGTCACCCCGCCATAGTGACTGCGCCACTAAACGGCTCATCTTAGGTGGTCGTTCATTGGTAAGGAAACAACACAGTGACTCCTGACACGGGTAAGTAAGTAAGTGTATTCAGGTATACACAAATACAGTTACACAGATTATCATACATAGCATATGTGTAAAGAACCACCCAGGATAACACGAAAAAAAAAAAAACGTCAGACAGAGTGACTTATTTCCATTGGGGTCTGAGGTGATGACAGGTTCAAAGGTCAATTGACCGCTGGTCCACCCACCAGCTGAGTCGTCCACCCATCAGCTGAGTCGTCCACCCACGAGCTGAGTCCTGCACATTAGTCGAGGTAGAAAAGGATCACTATAAAGCAGTGAATCCAAGGATAAAAAATCCTTTCAGATATCCGAAGACTTTCTTGTTTGGTTCATCTTATGACAAGAACACATCCTTCAGTTATTTTGCCTCTGAAGTATAAACTAACACAAGAGTTAGATACGAAAACTTAACAATAAGAACTGAATTTATTTGAGCTATAAAGTCCGGAAAACTGTAAAGACATTTATGTGGAATAAATGTTTCGATCTAAGTAGAGCTTTATAATAGGCTTGATAAAGCTCTACTGTATATAGAACGAAACGTTGTAACAGTAAAAGTTGTTTGGACCTTAAGTGTTTTGTTCTTCGTGTTGTGTAGCAGAGTTCGGCAGATCTGCCACTAACTACTTGACACTGCTGAAGGAATTTTTATTTCAGTAATTGGAGTTGACGTCTCTTTAGATAAAACCTGATTACCAAGATCATACCTTACTTGGAAAAGCAGTAATTTCCAATAAACGTGACAGAATTAGGAAATGCTTAAGTTTAAAGTTCATCCACTACACGAGGGTGATTAAGGCTGTATGTTACCTGTACACCACCAGTCACTACACGAGGGTGATTAAGGCTGTATGTTACCTGTACACCACCAGTCACTACACGAGGGTCATTAAGGCTGTATGTTACCTGAACACAACCAGACACTACACGAGGGTCATTAAGGCTGTATGTTACCTGTACACCACCAGTCACTACACGAGGGTCATTAAGGCTGTATGTTACCTGAACACCACCAGACACTACACGAGGGTCATTAAGGCTGTATGTTACCTGTACACCACCAGTCACTACACGAGGGTCATTAAGGCTGTATGTTACCTGAACACCACCAGTCACTACACGAGGGTCATTAAGGCTGTATGTTACCTGTACACCACCAGTCACTACACGAGGGTCATTAAGGCTGTATGTTACCTGTACACCACCAGACACTACACGAGGGTCATTAAGGCTGTATGTTACCTGTACACCACCAGACACTACACGAGGGTCATTAAGGCTGTATGTTACCTGTACACCACCAGACACTACACGAGGGTCATTAAGGCTACATGTCACCTGTACACCACCAGACACTACACGAGGGTCATTAAGGCTGTATGTTACCTGTACACCACCAGACACTACACGAGGGTCATTAAGGCTGTATGTTACCTGTACACCACCAGACACTACACGAGGGTCATTAAGGCTGTATGTTACCTGTACACCACCAGTCACTACACGAGGGTCATTAAGGCTACATGTCACCTGTACACCACCAGACACTACACGAGGGTCATTAAGGCTGTATGTTACCTGTACACCACCAGACACTACACGAGGGTCATTAAGGCTGTATGTTACCTGAACACCACCAGTCACTACACGAGGGTCATTAAGGCTGTATGTTACCTGTACACCACCAGTCACTACACGAGGGTCATTAAGGCTGTATGTTACCTGTACACCACCAGACACTACACGAGGGTCATTAAGGCTACATGTCACCTGTACACCACCAGTCACTACACGAGGGTCATTAAGGCTAATGTTACCTGAACACCACCAGACACTACACGAGGGTCATTAGCTCATGTCACCTGTACACCACCAGCACTACACGAGGGTCATTAAGGCTGATGTACCTGTACACCACCAGTCACTACACGAGGGTCATTAAGGCTGTATGTTACCTGTACACCACCAGTCACTACACGAGTCTTTGAGATTTTCTTAGAAATTTGTTGTATGTGTGTTTGGAATTTAAGGCTACTGTCAATGTGGATTCCTAGGAATTTTCCCTCTGTGAGTCTTGTGATGGCTGAACCATTGAGTGTTATGTTAAGTGGAACATTTGTGGCTCTGTTTCCAAACTGTATGAAGTAGGTCTTGTCAGTATTTAGAGTAAGTTTATTAATCGTCATCCATGTTGAAATTTTCTGTAATTCGGCATTAACAGTATTTGCCAGTATGACTGGATTTGGGTGAGAGAAGACATACGTTGTGTCATCTGCAAATAATATGGGTTTGAGTAGTTGTGATGCATTCGGTAGGTCATTGATGTAAATGAGGAATAGGAGTGGACCCAGTACACTTCCTTGAGGGACTCCGACTGTAATTTGTTGTTTGGAAGAGTTCGCTCCATTTGTGTACATGTATTGGCTTCTGTTACTGAGGTATGACTTTAGATAGTTGAACGAGTGCCCTCTTATACCATAGTGTGCTAATTTTGTGAGCAGTAAATCATGGTCGATTGTATCAAAAGCTTTGCGTAGATCAATGAAGATTCCCAGTGGGACTTCTTTCTTCTTAAGTGCGGTGTATATTAACTCTAGCATATGTATAATGGCATCATTTCTGCTTTTGTTGGTCCTGAATACAAACTGACAGGGGTTGAGTACGTTGTGTGATATGAGGTAGGAATAAATCTGTCTATGAATTAATTTTTCAAAGATTTTAGAGAGCAGTGGTAAATTATATATTGGTCTATAATTATTCAAGTCTGTTTGATCACCTCCTTTGTGGATCGGGGTGACCCTTGCTATTTTGAGAATTGAAGGGAAGGTAGAGGTTTCAATGGATTTATTGAAGAGTGTTGCAATAATTGGTGACAGTATCTGTGAAGGTTTTTTGTACATAAAAGGTGGTAAGCTGTTTATGTCTCTTGCCTTGTTTTTAAGGGTGTTGATTATGAGCGAGACTTCTATTGGGTTGGTAGGAGCTAGGAATAGTGTATTAGGGTAGGTGTTGGCGAGGTAGTCTGTTGGACGGGTGTTCGAGCTCGGGATTTTACTCGCTAGATTCTTTCCTATGGTGGAGAAGAAAACATTAAGTCTGTTTGCTGTCTCAGTTGGTGAGAGTACGGGTTCATCTGTTTTTGATAATTTGATGGTATTGTTCTTGGTTTTTTTTTTTTTTCCTAGAATTGCAGATAGGGTTTTCCAGGTCTTTTTCATATCACCTTTTATTTTATGTAGTCTGTTCTCATAATACAATTTTTTTGACCTTCTTATCAGGCTGGTAAGGATTGATGAGTAGCGTTTGGATTGTTCTCTAGTTGTTAGACCCCCTTCTGTATTGTTTTTCATATTGGTGCCTTTTGTTAGTGGATTTAAGGATGCTGGGTGTTAGCCAGGGATTGTTTAGTCTATTAGCTGTGATCTGTTTAGTTTTTTTAGGGGAATGTTTGTTATAGAGGTGGTGGGTTCCATTGTAAATTGTACTAATTGTAATATTTTTGCTACCTCTTCGTTGTAATTTGGACTAAATTAAATATATTTTGCCATCTCTCTTTTTTGTAATAATGCATAATCAATTACCACTCCAGGTTTAGAATGATTTTTCCAAAATTGTTGCATACACAGATTTTTGCTTGCCTTATTTGGCAAGACGAGCATTGCTATTTAAGCCAAAATTGCAAGTTTTACTTATTCGGCACGACATGTATAATCTTAAGTAGTGTGTAACATTAGGATCAGTCTGCCCAAAATGCACATGTGCTAGTGACTTTCTTTGTACTTAACCCTTAAACTGTCCACACGTAGATATACGATCACTCGCGTAGCTGACCGAATATTGTGAAAAAAAAAAAAATCATTTTTTTTTAAATGAAGAGCACATTTTTATAAACAGGATAGGCTAAAAAAAAGAAATTTGGGCCAGTACTTACCGAGATATAAGCCCGCCAATTTGGTACTGGATGCTCACCTGACGGCAACATCAAGTCCTGCCGCTTGCAGAAGTAATGCCGATATACTTTTTTTTCTAGTTTTTATTTTAATTTATATAATTTTTATGTTCTGATAATTACAATTTACAATAGTTCTTGTGATTTCATAGCCAATCTTTGTTCTAACACTAATATTATGTACTGAAATAGTACTCAAATAGTCACAATCACACCAACAGGGGAACAGTTTCACCTGCCTTGGTCATTTACTATAGTCTATAAATATATACGAAGTATTTATAGGTCCCAGCAATGTTTTAGACATCCTGGAGTATATATGAAACTCCTTGAAGAATGGTGTTATGACAATGGCCAGATAACTACTGATAAGGCAGTGACATTGATGAATGAATGTGTGCAGGGAACCCTTGCTTTTTCACTCTGTCTATCTGTCTGTCTATCTGTCTGTATCTATCTATCTATCTGTCTATCTATCTATCTGCCTGTATCTGTCTATCGGTCTGTATCTGTCTGTCTATCTATCTAGCTCTGCTTATCTGTCTTTCTGTCTGCCTGTGTGCCTGGAGTATATGAAACTCCTTGAAGAATGGTGTGTTGACAAGTGTCAGATAACTCTTGACAGCCCAGTGATATTTGATAAATGTCAGCAGTGCTGGAGGGAACCCTCCCTTTTTCAATATCTGTCTGTCTGTCTATCTGTCTGTCTGTCTATCTGTCTGTCTGTCTGTCTGTCTATCGTCTGTCTGTCTGTCTGTCTGTCTGTCTGTATCTGTCTGTCTATCTGTCTGTCTCTGTATCTGTCTGTCTGTATCTGTCTGTATCTGTCTGTCTGTATCTCTCTGTATCTCTCTGTCTGTATCTCTCTGTCTCTATCTGTCTGTCTATCTGTCTGTTTGTCTAGCTCTGCTTATGTCTGTCTAACTCTGCTTATCTGTCTGCCTGTGTATGTCTTTCTGTCTGCTTGTCTCAGTCTCAGAGTGCGTCTCGTAAGCCAACAGGTATTATACACGATGCAGAAGTGACGATGCGTATTACTTGCCAGGGGTTTCCATGCCTATTATGTATTATATCTACAAGCATTGTATAGCATTTTGCCTGGAATTTTTGGGTTATCCTAGGTAATTTCCACTATGTATAATAACTGTACTTATGTGTACATGTGAGAGAGAGAGACAGAGATATAGGACATATAGATATAGATAGATATATAGACAGACAAAGATATAGACAGATAAAGATATAGACAGATAAAGATATAGACAAATAAAGATATAGACAGATAAAGATATAGACAGACAAAGATATAGACAGACAAAGATATGGACATATAGAGTTATAGACAGATAGAGAGAGAGCCAAAGCCAGCCAGCTTGCCGAATACATAAGAACATAAGAAAGAAGGAACACTGCAGCAGGCCTACTGGCCCATGCAAGGCAGGTCCGTGACCCACCTAGTCAGGTCACATCCTCTGAAGGAAGAACATGGCATCAGACATAGTAGCACAAGCTTGTCAGGTCCAACTCACACCCACGCACAGTCACTCATGTATTTATCTAACCTAGTTTTACTTTCCTCTTATAAGGGAAGTGTTAATGCGACATAACATCATTGAATCCCTGGTGTTTGCCACACTATTTGCTCTAGCTGGCACTCAATCGAACTGGTGCTCCCACAAGGTACTAAGTGATCCCCGATTTTTTTAATACTGCGCACACTGAGGGCGAAGACCCATTCTCTCATGTCTAGGCGACTCAGGCCTATCGCACTAAATTTGAACGAATGTAAAATAAAACGTTGATGTACGTTCGATCAGCTACGTGCGTGAACGTATATCTACGTGTGGACAGTTTAAGGGTTAATAATATTTTATTTCATGTAAACTACATTTTGTATATTACTCAAAGAAATATAATTTGTTTGTTTTGTTTGTTTGTCTTACAATGCAATTTCATGTAGTGCAATTTTGTTACAAGGCATTTGAAAAAAGTGCAATGACAATTTTAACAGTGCACAAAAAAATCATGTTATGCACTGCAAACGTAAAAAAAAAAAAAAAATAAAAAGCGATGTGCAACATTTGGATATTACATTTGATAGTTTTTCTCTACTTTCTTACCATACCATAAGTAATGTCCTCTGGCCTCAAGCCTCTAACAGTTTTTGATAAGAAGGAGCAAGTCATGTTCACAAGACAGCATTTTTCTTGTCTAATTAAAGTTTTCAAAATTATGTATGACTTACGAATGTTTAATCATATAATGTTCCAGAGTAAAAATAATGAAGTGATTTTTAAATCCCTTTATAAGTGAATATATATAATGCCTTTCTAAGAGATTTTTAAGCCTTATTTTTTTTATGAAAATAATTTGAAGTTAATGAGTAAATTTAGTTTTTATACGTGGCCATATGGGCCTGAAGTCCCTAATTAGGAAACCATGCAAACAATAGCAGACAAAATACCATTAATGAAAAGCAGGGGTTTAGTGAATATACTAAGGGAAAACTCAGTAAATGCATAAGGACCAAGTTTTTTGGAGGTCTTCCCTTCATACATGAGAGGCATTACCAACACACTCCTGGCTATCTTCAAGAAGCAACTGGACAAGTGTCTCAAATCAGTCTCTGATAAGTTGAGGTGTGATGCTTACAGTGGACTTTGTGTGGCTAACACCAACAGCCTTGTTGATCAAGCCATTCACCAGGAGATCTGGTCTGCTGGGTGTTGACCCTCCAAACACTTCCAGGTAGAAGAATACTTACAAAAAATAGGGCAGTAACTAAAAGTCTTAATTTCAAACCCACATAAAGATTAATAGTGATAAAATTATATCCTATGAAAAAACATGTTTATGATTGCTGTTTATGAAATGGTTTGAAGCATTTGCTAGTATCCATTTGGTAGATCTTTACTGTGTAAACAATAGGCTTGTTCCCATTACCTGACATAATATTATCCAACCTGCTGACTATGTCACCAACACCAGCTCCTGGTAGGCACACCTCTGTCTGACCTTCCTGTCTCTGTTACAAAAAGCACACTCATTTAGAACAATGCACATCATCACACATGGAGCAGAATTTAGAGGTGTCTCTGTCTCTTCCTTTTGAAGATTACTCAGTGATAAACTGTTATCATAACTCTTATTAATTAGAAACACATGTAACATCCGGGTATTTTTATTCTGAAGATGTTTTATCAGCCAGTGACTATCTATTCAATACAGATTTTATTAATTGGAGACAGTAGAAGATGAGGTAATGATTCCCTCAGTCTAATTCATCTACTTGTCGGTATTATATATGTACTATTATGTTAAAATACTTGTCTGACACAGCAGCACCATGCAATCTTGATGCATGGTGTTGCTGGACCAGCTCTCAGGCATAATCTACTTCTACTAGAGGATACCACCTACTGGTGATAATATCTTCAACTGCTGCACCTCATCTGGCTCCTAAATAAGGACTCATCTTGGTGCTTTTGCTTCATATTCATCAAGACTTAGGTGATGAGAACTTATGTTGAGGGGCTGATTACCTTGTCTTCTACAGTTTCCAATTAATAACCTCTATATAGAATTAATAAAGCCACTGGGTGGCAAGGGACCCAGGTTTTGAACATGAACATGTCTACTTCACGTACACTGTTATGCAGAACCCGATAGTTTGAAGGCACGAGAGTTTTAGCTCTTTGGTTTTGGTGAAACCATTGAATAAGACTCAGTCAATAAAAATCTGGATTGCCTATGAAAACTTTGAGCTTGTGAAGTGTTGCAAGAACTTAAATGATTATGAGTCAAAAATTTGAGCATGCTAAGTGTTGCAAAGAGAATGATTATGAATAGAAATTTTGAGCATATGAAGTGTTGCCAGGAGGACTTTAATTATGACTAGAAACATTGAGCATATGAAGCATTGCAAGCAGAACCTAAATCATTTTTAGTAGAAATTTTAAGCAAGTGAAGTGTTGCAAGAACTTTAATAATTATGAGAAGACACTTTGAACATGTGAAGCTTTACAAAACTTATTATTGAACTGTTAACAGGTTCTTGCAGATGGTGGTATCTGTTGCATCGATGAGTTCAACAGCATCCGTGAAGCAGACAGAGCAGCTATACATGAAGCTATGGAGCAACAAACTATAAGTGTAGCTAAGGTAAAATAAAACTAAAAAAAAGTCTTTATATATTGCCATTCTTACATGTATCTATTTCTTAACAAACATAAGACAGTGTTGAATGGTAGTTTACTGTTACGGTCAGTACTTAAAACTTTGTTATGTGTACAGTAGCTTACTGCCAATCATTAAAGCTTTGTGTAGTTTGGTTTGCACTAGTTTACTATCACTCCATGAAAGCTTGTGTAGTTATATATTCAGTAGTTACTATCAGTCCATAAAATCTTTGCATAGTTGGGCATGCAGTAGTTTACTGTCAATCTATAAAAAAGTTGTTGTCACATTGGAATTATATGAATTATATTTGATAGTTATGTGAGATGTTGTGCAGAGGATTGCTTCTTAACCCTTTCAGGGTTTCGGCCGTACTAGTACGGCTTACACGCCAGGGTTTTGGTCGTACTAGTACACCTAAATTCTAGCTCCCTCAAATCAAGCAGAAACAGGCTGGTAGGCCTAGATGTGAGAGAGAATGGGTCTGTGCAGTCAGTGTGAGCAGTATAAAAAAAATCCTGCACCACACAGTGCATAATGAGGTAAAAAAAACTCTGACCGTGTTTTTGGTTTAAAACAGCGACTTTGCAGTCTATTTTCGTATGGTATTTATGCTTGTATTCTCGTTTTCTTAGTCTCATTTGATAGAATGGATGATATATTACAGAAATAGAGATAATTTTGACTGGTTTAACGATGACAAGTACCTTGAAACTGAGCGCAAAGTAGTGAAAATGTTTGATTTTTGCCTATGTTCAAGAGTAAACAAATCACGCCATGCGTCCAATACACATCAACTGGGTAGTCTAATATTCTTTCACAAGTGTGCTGATATTATTTATACCATTTTTACAATGATGCAGTGGTATACATAACAGTAAATCTTTTATTTTTTGTGAGAATAAAAATTCAAAATGGAAAGCAAAAGTAATGTAAAAGGGGCCTGGAGACGTGATTAATGAACAGATAAAATGTTATTTGAGTGCCAGGAATGTCTGTCTCATTTATTCTGGACCCTATTTTGAAATTGGCATCGTTTGAAATTTGTGTGAAATTGGGCAAATTGCGAATTTCTGACCACCTTATTGGGTAGTTGAAATCGGTAAATTGGCTGTTTCTTGTACTCAATTGATAGAAAAAATGGAATTCTAGCGAAATAGCTATAATTTTAGTAGACTGAAACATTGGAATTTCCGAAAATAGGGCTCAAAGTGGGCGAAATCGCCAATGTGTAAATGTCATTGATACCGCTAAGTTCGCGAGAGCATAATTCCATTAGTTTTCGATCAAATTTCATAATTTTGGTGTCGTTGTGATCGGAAAAAGATTCTCTATCATTTCACAAGAAAAAATAATTTTTTTTTTTACGAAAAATTTGGGACCCTGAGAACGAGTTTCGGAGAGGGTCTGTGGACCCTGAAAGGGTTAAGTACTGTATGTGCTGTATTTCATTTCAAAATTATTGTTTTAACCAGTTTATATTTTTATACATTTGCATTTCATAATCTCTGTATTAAAATTAAATGTACAAACTATAGTGGCAATATATAACTTATAAAAAAAGCCACATGTATAAGATACAGGAAGACAAAGTAAGTGTGACTGGTGGGAATTTTAGGTATACTGTAGAAGGACTGAGGAAAGTTTCTTGTAAATATTGAAAATGAAAATGTTTATTTCCTTGCAAAGCTAACAATGTGTGGTTTACATATTATAAAATATTAATTACAAGGAAGGCCACTAGCATGCCTAGGCATTTCGGGCACACTAATCCTAATTCTTACTCTATATTGACAGGTTATGGAGCAGTACATTTTAATATACATTATTGTATACTGATATAAAAGTTAGGTAACTGAAGTAATTAACATTAATTAGATTTATAATAGTGACAGCATTGAAAGAATAAGAGATAAATAAGGTTTGTTTAATACATAGTGGGTAATTTCCAGGTTCTTAATAGGCACACTTTCTCACATTTCCCTCTTCAATAATATGAATTTTAAATTGCTGT
The DNA here is from genome assembly GCA_009830355.1 of Cherax destructor. Classification (NCBI taxonomy): domain Eukaryota; kingdom Metazoa; phylum Arthropoda; class Malacostraca; order Decapoda; family Parastacidae; genus Cherax; species Cherax destructor. The sequence goes on from WNWK01019610.1 coordinate 30,185, forward strand.
TGACCAGATTTTTTCATATCTTACATAGATGAAAAACTGGTACAGTGGACCCCCGAGTTTCGAGCACCCCGGAAATCGTACAATTATGTAAGTATAATATTGTAAGTGCTTTTGTAAGTGTACTTTTGGGGGTCTGAAATGGACTAACCTATTTGACATTATTTCTTAAGGGAGTAAATTCGTTCGGTAATGGCACTTGAGCAGGCTTCTGGAATGAATTTTGCTCGTTACTCGGGGGTCCACTGTAATTATATACAGTGGACCCCCTGATTACATCATTATTTCGTTCGAGAATGCTGTTCAAGTGCCGTTACCGAACGAATTTGTTCCCATAAGGAATAATGTAAATTAGATTAGTCATTTTAGACTCCCAAAAATACACTTACTAAAGCACTTACAAAAATACACTTACATAATTGTTCGAGTTTGGAGCAGTATGTAATCTGGGGGTCCACTGTATATTTTTTTTTTAACACACTGGCCGTCTCCCACTGAAGCATGGTGACCAAAAAAGAAATTCTTCCATAAAGTTTTTCTTTTTACATTTAGTAATTTATACAGGAAAAGAGGTTACTGATGGAAATCCTAAATATTTTTTTTTCATAAATACGGTCAAATACAGTCTCTCCTCATTTAGCGACGTACTCGTTTACTGACGACTCGGACTTATGACGGGCTCTCTGACCAGTATGTATACCTAAATAATGTATATTACAGCTGATTTCCTGTATTCTGTTTATTACAATATACAGTATACTACTGTATAAACATTTAAAAATATACTAAAAATGTTATAAATGGTGCAAAGGTGATATTAAAACAATATCAAAGATGGTTGACACAAACCCACTACCATTATAGTATGCTCCTTGCTTAACAATGAATTCGTTTATCGGCATGGTCTTAGGAACAAAACTCCGCCGTTAACCCCTTTCACTGTCAGTCCCGTAATATTAAGGCTTGCAAGCCAGTGTCAGTTCCGTAATACTACACCAAAATTCTAGCAGCTTCCAATCTTACCGGAGAAAGCTGGTAGGCCTACATATGAGAGAATGGGTCTGAGTGGTCAGTGTCCGCAAAATAAAAAAAATCCTGCAGCACGCAGTGCATAATGAGAAAAAAACTGACCGTGTTTTTGGTTTAAAACAGCGACTTTGAAGTGTACTTTTGTATGGTATTTATGGTTGTATTCTCATTTTCTTGGTCTCATTTGATAGAATGGAAGATATTTTACAGAAATAGACATTACAATATAGTACATTACACCAGTGTAATGCATATTGTAATAAACAGAGTAGAGGAAATCAGCTCTAATTTACATTATTTAGGTATGCATACTGGCCATAGAGTCCGTTGTAAGTCCAAGTTGTCGGAAAATGAGTAAGTACATCACTAAGTGAGGAGAGGCAGTACTCTGATAATTATACTTATGTGTACCTGTAGCTAAATAAACTTACACACTTTGCTGGCATGCAAGTACATATTAAAATCACTAAGAGTGTCCCTCTAGTCTTGATGCCATAGTAATACTGTAATAATAATAATCACTCCTGGGCACATTAAATGTCTTATTTTACATTAATAAAGACATTTTCATTAATCCATCAATGATATTTTCTTCAAAATTATATAAGAAACACATTACATAGCATATAACATGATACATACACCCACAGTACAATAAATTTCACATTAATATGAGGTGTGGTAGCCTGGTGGAGGGAAAACATTACGTTTCTCTTGTCCAGCACCGGAGAAAATGTGTATCAATCTGCCTTTAACCGAGTGACTCCCCTTAACACATTCGACTTCGTTTACAATTCTTGGCATGACTTCTCATTACTTCTCCCCAATGGAAATAAGTCACTCTGACTTTTTTGGGTTATCCTAGGTTCTCTACACATATGCTGCTATGTATGATAATGTATGTAAATGTATTTGTGTATATCTGAATAAACTTACTTACTTACTCCCTTCGTTTATGATGGCATCTGAAGGTAGTCGTTAGAAATGATTAAACTCAGTGAACAAGGTATGTTGATGGTAATAATATCGCTTTGGGCCAGTGTAGGAAGCTGGTGTAAGGGGGGCTTCCTGGCTACCTACACCTGACTTCCTACAAATAAATGCTATTAACCTCTCACCCTACATTAAGACTACACATATTTTAAGGTAAGTAATGAGTGTACTGTATGTGTATTTTATCGCTCTGGGCTGCTTTAAATATCGTATACCATGTTTACGTGTGGGAGCCAGGCAGGCTATCTGCACCTACTGCCTACCTACACCTGACTTCCTACAAATAAATACTACTCACTTCTCACCCTACATTAAGACTACAAATATTTTAAGGTAAGTAGTGAATATATTTTTTTTTATTTATTAACACATAGGCCGTTTTCCACCAAGGCAGGGTGGCCCGACAAAGAAAAACTTTCATCATCATTCACTCCATCACTGTCTTGCCAGAGGCGTGCTTACACTACAGCTACAAAACTGCAACATTAACACCCCTCTTTCAGAGTGCCAGCACTGTACTTCCCATCTCCAGGAATCAAGTCCGGCCTGCCGGTTTCCCTGAAATCCTTCACTCCAACAGCACGTCAAGTCCTGAAAACCATTTGTCTCCATTCGCTCCTATCTAACACGCTCACGCACGCTTGCTGAAAGTCCAAGCTGCTCGCACACAAAACCTCCTTTACCCCCTCCCTCCAACCTTTTCGAGGCCGACCCTTACCCCGCCTTCCCTCCACTACAGATGTATACACTCTCGAAGTCATTCTATTTTGTTCCATCCTCTCTATATGTCCAAACCATCTCAATAACCCCTCCTCAGCTTTCTGGATAATAGTTTTGGTAATCCCACACCTCCTCCTAATATCCAAACTACGGATTCTCTGCATTATATTCACACCACACATTGCCCTCAGACATGATATCTCCACTGCCTCCAGCCTTCTCCTTGTTGCAACATTCACAACCCATGTCTCACACCCATACGAGAGTGTTGGTATAACTATACTCTCATACATTCCCCTCTTTGCTTTCATGGATAAAGTTTTCTGTCTCCACAAGCTCCTCAGTGCACCACTCACCTTTTTCCCCTCATTAATTCTATGATTCACCTCATCCTTCATATACCCATCTGCTGACATATTCACTCTCAAATATCTGAACACATTCACCTCCTCCATACTCTCTCCCTCCAATCTGATATCCAATCTTCTGTTATCTAATTTTATTGTTATCCTCATCACCTTACTCTTTCCTATATTCACTTTAATTTTCTTCTTTTACATACCCTACCAAACTCATCCTCCAACCTCTGCAACTTCTCTTCAAAATCCCCAAAAGCACAGTGTCATCAGCAAAGAGCAACTGTGACAACTCCCACTTTGTGTTAGATTCTTTATCTTTTAACCCCACACCTCTTGCCAACACTCGAGCATTCACTTCTCTTACAACTCCATCTATAAATACATTGAACAACCACGGTGACATCACACATCCCTGTCTAAGGCCTACTTTTACTAGGAAATAATCTCCTTCTCCCTCTCTCTAACCTGACCCTCACTACCCCGAAAAAATTTTCGCTTTCAAAAACCCTCCCTTTTTCTCCATACTTTTTGCAACATCTGCCATATTGCCCTCTATCCACCCTATCATTGTTTTTCCAAAACCATAAATGCCAAAAACACCGCTTCCCCTATCTAAATATTGTTCACCTATATGTTTCACCAAACATGGTCTACACCCCCTCCCCTTTCCCCTAAAGCCTCCTTGTTCATCTGCTATCCTGTTCTCTGTCTTACCCTAATTCTTTCAATAATAACCTACCATCCCTTTCCATTACTCAGACTTTTTCCCCCTATAATTTTGCACTCTCATTTCCCCCTTTCCCTTTTATACAAAGGAACTATGCGTGTTCTGCCAGTCCCTAGGTCCTTACCTTTTTCCCATTTTATTAAAAAAAACACTAACCCTCTAAAACTATATTCCCCCCCCTTTTTAACATTTCTATCTTTATCCCATCAACCCCAGCTGCTTTACCCCTTTCATTCCTCACTGCCTCCAATTTCTCACACTCACAACTGGTTCTTCCTCACTCCTATAAGATTTTTTCCCACTTGCCCATACCGAAATCACAGTTTCCCCTACCCATCAACATTTAGCAATTCCTGAAAATTTTCCCCTCCATTTTCCCCGATCCTCTAACTCCCCATTTAAAAATCTCCTCTCCTATTTTTAACTGACAAATCCGTTTTTTTTTAGGCTTTCTCAACTTATTAATCTCACTCCAAAACTTTTTTTTATTTTCAACAAATTCGTTGATAACATCTCACCCACTCCCCCTTTTTCTCTCTTTTTTGCTTCACCACTTTCCTAACCTCTCTTTTTCTCTCCATATACTCCCCCCTCCTTACATCACTTCTACTTTGTAAAATCCTCTCATATGTTAACTTTTTCTCTTACTACTCTCTTTACATCATTTTTCCCCCTCGCTCTTTTTTCCCCCCCACTCACTTTGTATAACCACAAACTTCTGTTTAACACTCTAACACTATATTCTTAAACATCCCATACCTCTTCTCCCCACTGCCTTCTCTCACCAGCCCATCTTTCCCCCAACAGTTGTTTATATCTTACCCCAACTGTCTCCCCTTTAGTTTATAAATCTTCATTTCTCTTCTTTCTGTTTCCATTCTCCTTTTTCCCCTTTACCTTTACTCTCACTGTAGCTACAACTAAAAAGTGATCTATATATCTGTGGCCCCCCTATAAACATGTACATCCAATTCACCCCCAGTCTTTTATCTACTGATATGTAGTCCCAAAAAACTACTGTCATTTTGCCCCCCTCATATCTTGTATACCTTTGATATACCTTTGAAAAGTTTTGAGTATCTCTCTCTGAGCCCGGCCCTGGGAGGGTCGTCTGGTGCTGCCTGGTCCCCGGCTGTTGCCTGGAGGCCCCCCCCTTCCCCCAGCCTGGTTGATCTGGCACCTGGTGAAATATTTGTCCCGTTTCCCCTTTTAAGGCTTCCACACTGGTTCCAGCCGTGTTTGGGTATCTTCTGGTAAGATGTTGAAAGTCTGGGACCCCCGGGTTTAAAAACAGTGCTCCCCTATTGTCCCCCCCGCACCTGCCCTCACTGGGTTTATTTTTCACTTTCTCCCATATTTTTCACTCCAGTATGTTTTATGGGTGTCCAGATTTGGGACCAGGCCCTCAAGTACTTTCCATGTATATATTATCATGTATCTCTCTCTCTCCACTCCAATGAGTACATGTTCAAGACTTAGCGTTCCCAAAATTTAGATGTTTCAAGGTCAATGGACCGGGCATCTCTGGGTTTGTTCCAGCTCTGCTATTTCTCCTGCCCCGAACGGGGCCGTCAGACTGAGCAGTATTCAAATGAGGGGGCACTACATTTGAATAGGGCCCATCGGCAATTTCCCCTTTTTTTGAAAGTTCTCAATACCCACCCCCTCATCTTCCCGGCTGTTGTGATCTTTGTCTTGTTATGGTCTTTAAAAGACAGATCAGCAGACATAATTATTCCCCCGTCCTTTACTGTTCCTTTTGTTTTATGTTGGGGCCCTCTTGCGTTTTGTTTTAGGGTTTCCTTTTTGGGTTCTTCATTTTCCCCTACCCAAGCAGCTGAAACTTATCACCATTGAACGTCATGTTGTTCTCCACGCCCAAAGACCCTGCTTATGTCCTCCTGTAATTTTTTAGTGTCCTCTACCTTTGTGACTTTCATGCTTATTTTTGTGTCATCTGCAAATGATGATACAAAAAATGTGCTGGGTGTTTTTTTTCTATTCCAGAGGATGAGAAACAGAGAGGTGCCAGGACAGGCCGGGCACTGAGCTTTTGACCTCGCTGATGCTGGATCTTTCCCTGTTCACTACTACTTTTTCGTTCTTTGTGTTGGAACTCAAAATCCATTCCTACCTTTCCCCAAGCCTATGGCCCCTTTTTCTTTTCCTCTTTTACTTAAAATATGTGTTTACCTATAACCAAACCCTTTCTATACAAAGTTCAATCAAATGCTCCCCATTATCATTTTCACCTGGGACCCCAAACTTACCTACCACACCCTTCTAAACGCTTCTCCTACTTTAGCATTTAGGTCCCACCCCGTTACTCTCTCACTTGGCTCAAAATTTTCACCCCCGCTTCTCTCTCAAAATCTCTCTCTCCCCCCTACACTCCTCTCTTCTTCAGGTGCATAAAACTTATTATGACCCACTTTTACATCAAATTATTTTAATCCCCTACATCCTTGAAATTTTTAATTTATGTTCCCCTTTTTCTCCATAATGATCCTTCAACATTATTGTCCTTCTTTGTCCAATTTTGAACTCCTGACTTAATCCCATTTATTTCTCCCCACTGAAACCCCCACCTTTAGCTTTGTTTTTAGGGGTGGACATCCAACTTCTTTTCATTCTCATTTGGGAATCATCTCTTTCTTATCATTTGCACTATTGGCACATTCAAACATCCCCAAATTTTTTGAAGTTTTCCTTTTCTTCTTTTGTAATTTATGCGGGAAGGGGGTTCTGCCCATTGCTCCCAGCATTTAGTCCCTTTTACGAACCCTAGTTTACAGAGGAAGAATTTGTTCCACTTTCCCCTGGAGATAAGCAGAAATAAACAAGAATAAGAACTGGGAAAAAACAAGGGGGTTAGTATATCTATTCTTGTACATGCATGTGTAGTGTTACCCAAATGTAAGTAAAGTAGCAAGACATACCTGCAACCTTGCATGTTTATGGACAGAAAAGACACCAGCAAATCCCAGCATCATGCAAAACAATTTCAGGCTTATGTTTCACACTCATTTAGGGGGGTCCTCCCTGGGTTGTTGCTGTCCCATGGCACACTACCCAGTCACACTACTGTGGCTAGGAAAATTTTCCAGAGTTGATACTTTGTGAAGGAACATTGAATAATTTTTGGTCCATTGTGGACCATTATGAAATCACAATTGAGAGTAATGGGGAAAGGGAAAACCCGAGAACAGAATGGAGGGAAGGGGAAGAAGGAGGAAGAGGAGGAGGAATAACGAAGTAGTGGGAGCAGCTTTGGGATGCAGTAGTAGCATAGCAGGATAAGTAATGTAGAAAAGTTTGGGGGTAATGGAAAAAAAGTGGTAGAGAGAGTAGTAGTGAAAAAATGGAAATGATATTGAAGAGAACAAGAAATATTGAAGGATTACTCCCCTGGGTTTAGGG
>WNWK01019611.1:0-37422 GCA_009830355.1 Cherax destructor
CGTTAAAAAATTAATTTAGTGAAAATGCCTTTCATTTACTCTGATTCTTATATTGGTTGAAATAGAGGGGCTGATGTAGAGGGGCTGAGGTAGAGGGGCTGAGGTTGAGGGGCTGAGGTAGAGGGGCTGAGGTTATGGGATACGAGAATTCCTGTGATGGAAATAGTTTTAGAAAACGGACAAGTTGAAGAATGGGACACTTATGCAACATTTGGAAATCTTTACTGAGAAAACGTTTCGCCAGCCAGTGGTTTCTTCAGTCCAATACAGAGAAGAACGATGGAAGATGTGGAAGCATAATGAGGTAATCATTAACTCAGCCTGGAGTCCATGTGTTCGGACCTTCAATCTTATACCAGTAGAGGTAGATATAAGGATAGTAATCCAATACTCATGGTACTTGTGTGTATCGACAGTACATCACTGGAAGTATGACCCATAATTACCTTACATAGAGGGCACTCAGACTACAGGTAGAATTCAGCGAAGTGCAATTCACTGCACTGTGAGGAGGGAAGCCACAATGGAATATTTCTACCCAGTAAATTAAAGATTAAACTCGTGAAAGGATCAAAATATATTCGACCTTCGCTAAAATTTCGGTCAGCTGAGCGGCGATGGTCCCACTGAAGACTCATGACTAAGGTTCTGCGAAACTCCTCAATCTTCTGTAGTTGCTCCATATCTCTAGTTTCTCCTAGTGGCCCTGCGCCTCCTTCATCCGTCTTTCGTCTAGGCCATCGCTATCAAAGGTACCATACTGCAATGGCATGATTCAGAAAAAGTGAAAAAACGTATATACAAGACAGGACGAAGAGTGCAACAACAACCTGATAAACTCATATTAGTGGATCAAAAGTTGAAGAGTAGACCGCTGGATGCATGTGTTTTCTGAGGAGCAGCCGATATCTCTGATTATTATTTAGTACAAACTGTAGTACTTACAGGCAGCTCAAAGAGTATGCGTCAGTTGGTAAAAGGAAAATTGGTAAGGTGGAGTTGTAACAAGGTATGGTATACATTAATCAACGCCATGTATAATGCTAGAAGATTCAGGTTTGACAGGAAGACTGAAGTTTAGTAAAAGAAGAGGTGAGAAGATGATTAGTGAATAGTTAGCGTATAAAATGAGATAAGGAAGACGGAGCATATCGAGAAAGAGAAAACAAAATTAAAATGGGGTAAAAGAACGCAAAAAAATGCAAAGAAAAGAGTAGAGTCATAATCCGCAAATATTTCAGTGACCAAGAAACACCTTTGGAGAGAGGCAAAAAAAAAAAGACTTGTCACTTAAGAGTGAAGGTACTTAGGGAATTGAGGAGAATATTTTGATTCGTTAAACATAGAGGATGAAGCGGAGGTGGATATTTCGTACATAATAAAGAAATGGGCCGCAGAAAACAATATGAAGTTCAGTGAAGAGAAATTCAACTACTCGGATATGGAAAACTTGAGGAAATTAAAACTGTATTAGGATATAAAACAAATTCAAACCACACAATAGAGCGAAAAATTAATGTGAAGGACCTGGGAGTGATAATGTCAGAGGATCTCACCTTCAAAGACCACAACAATGTATCTACCTCATCTGCTAGAAAAATTATAGGATGGATAATGAGAACCTTCAGAACTAAGGACGCCAAGCCCATGATGATTCTCTTCAAATCGCGTGTTCTCTCTAGGCTGGAATACTGCTGTACACTAACTGCCCCCTTCAAGGCAGGCGAAATTGTTGACCTGGAGAATGTACAGAGAACTTTCACGACACACATAAGTACGAAGAAGCACCTAAATTACTGGGAATGGTTGAAATCCCTTGATTTGTATTCCATGAAACTTAGGCGAGAAAGATACATGATAATATACGCTTGGAAAATCTTAGAGGGATTGTACCAATCTTGCACATTAAAATCACTCCCTACAAAAGCAAAAGACTCGCAGGAGATGCAACATTGCCCCAATGAAAAGCATTGGCGCCACGAGTACACTAAGAGACAACACAATAAGTGTCAGGGGCCAAAGACTGTTCAACTGCCTACCAGCATACATAAAAAAGATTACCAATAGACGCCTGGGTGTCTTCAAGAAGGCGCTGGAGAAGCACCTAAAGTCAGTACCTTACCAGCTGGGCTGTGGTTCTCACGTCGGTTTACGTGCGGCCAGCCGTAACAGCCTGGTTGATCAGACCCTGATCCACCACGAGACCTCGTCTCAGACAAAGCTGCGGGGGCGTTGACCCCCAAAACGCTGTACAGGTATACTCCAGGTATACCTGTACCTAGGGAAAAGCTAAAAGTGAAAATGGAGAAAGTAAAAGAGGCAGTGAGCAAATTGTAAGTAGGAAAACTTCTTGTCATTAAAGCAGATATGCATTATAAAAGCAGATATGTATTACAAATGTACAATTGTGGCATGCAAAGAGTCTGTTACACTTTATTCAGTGTATGTCACACTCCCATATAGGCTGCCTCCCAACCAGCAAACAGGGTGCTAAGGGTTTAAAGATCAATAAGGTACCTATCATTAAATCAGTACCTTGGTTCATTGACCAATCACAGGAAGACCGCCAAAGCTAAAGCAACGTGGTTCACTTGCGGCAATCATTGGCAGACTTGCCTACCTGCTGGTTGAGTACGGTGCACTCTCTCTGGCTTCTGCTTTGCCATTTGTCACCGTGGTGTACACTTACTATTATATCTGTACATATTGTACAAAGTGTACATACTTGTATATATCATCTGGTGACGGCAAATATATTTAATAATCTACTGTTGAATTTTGTTTGCTCCATATTCCCATTACAACCAAGTGTCTCAGGCCATTCTTACCTATCTATAGTTCAGAACATTTATTAAAGGAAAAGTTTCTCCACGAGTGGCTTCTTTAGTCTTGATAATTATATATCAAGAATGGAGTTAAATAAGTTGATAAACAGGATTTATAAATTAGTGATGGATGGAATAGAAGTAGAGGACGTATCAGGAAGGGTTGGAAAGTTGAGCAATCAAGTGGGCAGTGGGGGGCGCTGACCCCCGGAACAACCTAGAGGTAAACCACGTAACAACCATCAGCGTCAGCAACCATCATGACAGCGCAAATCTGTTAGATCAGACTGGATACAAGTATTTTTTCCCTTGTTTAGCGTGTTCTGTGAGTGAAAGCTTTGTAATATAGGATTATGAGATACCTTTTAACATGACTCGAGTTTTAAAAGAAAAAGAAGTACCCTCTCGTTGAATGATTGGTGGTTATGTTGTGGTTCTTTCTTTTCTAAGAGCTGAAGCATAATTAGTGAATATTTTTTCTTCTTTTAATAACTATGTTTTGTTGGGAAACTTCCCTTATATATTAATAACTAAAACAATAACAACCACAGCAACTACAACTACGACGACGAAGAGATTCCTACACAATTCACACCAACAAGTCAACAAATTTCTTTAAAATCATCCTGGCTTTAGCCGTCACGTTAACATGAGGCCGCCTGGCCATCACCACCCCCGCAGCTTTGATATCATGATCCTTCACTGAAGGTGACTTGACCACGTCGACGGCCGGCAAGTAAGCAAATTATGCTGGACACATCATGCTGAACATCATTGACAAAGAATAAGGATACGTCCTTAAGGACATGTGGATAAAATATGCTCCTGTCACCAGAATAAAGTAACCACGGATAGGTGCTCACACTGCACTGATATCAAACAAGAAACACGTAGTACATGCTTTACCACCTTCTCTAGCAGCAAGAGACCCACAATACACGACCTGAAGAGACCTCCATTGCTGGTGCTCGTTCAACCTAGGTTCCTAACACTTACAGCATCGTTCTGACTAGAAGACTAGAGGATTAGATTTTGGATTTAGATTTTGCCACTGAAGTGACTAGTTTATTGTACACACCATACCTATCCTGTGGACGGTAGCGCAAGAGCACATGGATACACAAAAGACCTAGGAACTAGGCCCCAAAAGGGTTAACAAGAGTACAATTGGAATTACATCTACAGTAATGCAATGCTCTTGTTGTGTATAGTGATACAGTTCATGCAGGTTGTAAAACTTAATATAATTGCATGTTTTCATAATGCACTTAGATTCATAGCGACAGTGTCTGGTTTATTTCTTAACATTCTAATACCGAGTACAGTGTTAATCTCAATAATCCTATCACTGATGCTAGGAACACCATGCTCCTTCCTCATATTAAGAACCTTGGTAGACTTGGGACAACCAAGAATAATTCTGAGAGCTTCATTTTGCATTTTAACTCCAAGGGTCGGAAAGAACTTTGCCTAGCTATTATCTTTCATATTTGCCAGAAACTGTCAGGATAAGTGCCCAATACTTACCCTTGAGAAACAATCTTTGAGAGACAATCACTCTTTGTTTACTTTCCAGTTCTCACTTATATGTTCTCATCTATATACGGTTGCAGGGGTCGAGTCTCAGCTACTGTCTCTGCTTGGCTAGCTGCTACTGGGGTTTCTCTCTCTCCTGGTTTCGTACCTCTAATGCTATATTAATGCTGTTATAATCTTGGTTCAAGGCTTTTTTTTCAGTTTGCCTGTTATAAACTTTACTGCAATTTTTACAGGGAATCTTATGGGTACAGCCATCAACATTTTTATAGAAATTCTTAATCAAATGTTTTTTTCTCTGTCATGATTTTAAATACATCTTTTTTTTTTTAATTCTTAAGTAGATAAGATATATCAAGAACGTTTTCATGAAATATTTATCCGTTTAAACTTTCTGGGTATTTTAGATCATGCGCTTTTTCATAATTTTATATATTTTTTTTCAGTTATGAACTCTGGGCATCAAATGCGCAAAAGAGCTCTCAAAAACATAGAAGATAATGCAGAAAAGTTAAATCTATCAAGATATGAAGGATAATAGTGCACATAAGGACAGTTATTTGTTGGTTTTCTGTATATTTTCAATTTAAATCATTGGTTTCCCTTAATAATTATCAATTTCCCTAAATAATTAACAGTAAACTTCATGGATGAAGCCAGACTATTTAATTCAAGTAGGAAATAGTTTATATATATTTTCTTGGGCATTAAGCAGAGCAAATTAACCACATATTTGCACCATTTAGCTTTATCGGGAAGAATTCTGTTAAGCAGTTTTGTTTCAAAATATTTCATATACACATGGCTAAGGGCTGATGCGAAAAGTTTTCCCATTACCATACCAAACTTCTCAGTGAAAAACTCGCTATTAAACACAAACCTTTGCATCAACAATGCAAAGATTAATAAGCTCAGTGCTTGTTGATACAGGAAATGGCAAATCGTAATTACCAAGGTATTAACTGGATCTTTTGTGAACAAAGTGAAAATAGAACTAACCATATTGTAATTATTTGAAAAAAAAACTGATTACCAAAGTATAATAATAATAATAATAATAATAATAATAATAATAATAATAATAATATATTTATTTACTACAAGTACATGTACATGGTATACAGTCCTAGCTGACATCAGTGACATACTACTATATAGAAAGTCCCTTGTTATGCTGAGCATTTCGGGCAGATTAGGTCAGTGTCCTAGGATGCGACTCACATCAGTCGACTAACACCCAGGTACCCATTTTACTGATGGGGAACATAGACAACAGGTGTAAAGAAACACGCCCAATTTTTCTGCCCTGGCTGGGAATCGAACCTAGGCCCTCGCCGTGTGAAGCGAGAGCTTTAGCCACCAGACCACCAGATACTTACTCTTAACTTACAAAGAATCCCTTAGATGCAATTAATAGTAAATTTTAAAAAAAATCATGACCACCAATCCATCTTTACCCTATATGGAAATGTAAACACATAAGCAATATTATGTGATCCTTTATTGACAACGTTTCGCCCACGCAGTGGGCTTTATCAAGTCACAAACGTATGTTTTTATACTTCCATTGTGTCGGTGTTTTATACCATTTATTTTATTTTTCCCTATATGCATGGAATAATCAAAACACACAAACCAGGTAACTTAGCCAGACCCATAATTATCTCCATAGGTTCAATTTCCTACAAATTATCCAAATGGCTAGTAGATATGTTGAGCCCAATTGTTGGAAAAGTTTCTAACTTTAATGTTAGGAATAATATTGATTTAGTTGATAAATTAAGCACCATAACTGACTTAAATAATTACAATATGATTAGTTATGATGTCACTTCTTGTCCACAAAACTTCCCTCCCTCCCTCTCTTCCTCCATCCCTCTCTTCCTCCATCCCTCCCTCCCTCTCATCCTCCTTCCCTCCCTACCTTACTCCCTCCCTCCCTCTCATCCTTCTTCCCTCCCTACCTTCCTCCCTCCCTCCCTCTCATCCTCCTTCCCTCCCTACCTTCCTCCCTCCCTCCCTCTCATCCTTCTTCCCTCCCTACCTTACTCCCTCCCTCCCTCTCATCCTTCTTCCCTCCCTACCTTACTCCCTCCCTCCCTCTCATCCTTCTTCCCTCCCTACCTTCCTCCCTCCCTCCCTCTCATCCTCCTTCCCTCCCTACCTTTCTCCCTCCCTCCCTCCCTCTCATCCTTCTTCCCTCCCTACCTTCCTCCCTCCCTCCCTCTCATCCTCCTTCCCTTCCTACCGTACTCCCTCCCTCCTCTCATCCTTCTTCCCTCCCTACCTTCCTCCCTCTCATTCTCCTTCCCTCCCTCCCTCCCTCTCATCCTCCTTCCCTCCCTACCTTCCTCCCTCACTCCCTCTCATCCTCCTTCCCTCCTACCTTCCTTCCTCCCTCTCTCTCATCCTCCTTCCCTCCCTACCTTCCTTCCTCCCTCTCTCCTTCCCTCCCTGACTCCCTCCCTCCCTCTCATCCTCCTTCCCTCCTACCTTCCTTCCTCCCTCCCTCTCATCCTCCTTCCCTCCCTAACTTCCTCCCTCCCTCTCTCCTTCCCTCCCTGACTCCCTCCCTCCCCAGCTCTCTCAGTGTCACACGTTAACACCCAATTTTCTCGCGGAAATTCCCGTGTCCTTCATGTTTATGGCCACCCTGACCCCCTGACCCATTCTCCAAACGCAGACTAACCCCCTGACCCTTTTGACCCATGAGGGTCAGAAAGTATCTGATAAACATTTAATTTATTTTTTAACTGACGTAGTTTTTATCTTCGTTGTAGAATCTTACATTTGTCCACATTTAACTGCATGTGTGATGTTTCTGTCCCACAAAATTAACTTATATAAATCAGCCTAGTGCTCCCTGGTGTCCAGTTCTGACACATGATCCGATACTAACTCATTTGGAAAGCTGCTTGTAATTAGTCCCATATATAATACCCGTTTGTTTACACATCTCTTTGTTGCCTTTCCCTGATCCACCGGGAAGACTGGTCGACGACCGGGCGACTTCAGTCCAATACAGAGAAAAACTGCCTAAAGTCGATGTGTTCGGCTCGTCAGTCTTGAGAAAAGTGTAGCATAGCTGAGGGGCTCATGACCCCAACTCCTCATCTTCCATCGTTTTTTCTCTGTATTGGACTGAAGAAACCACTGGCTGGCGAAACGTTTCCGCAGTAAAGATCCCAAAATATTGCACAAGTGTCCCATTCTTCAACTTGTTGCGTTTCTAAACCATTTATATCACACTTGCAGTATCAGTCAGCCAGTATTGTGTATTGTTGCTGTCTTCATCAGACTCGTGTGTACAACACTATAACATGAACAAAACTGCACAATACAGTGACTGGAACTATACACAGACATAGCAGAAAGAAACTTATGTCGACATTTCGTTAACGGTCCAAGTCAGACCGAAACGTCGTCATAAATTTCTTTCTCCAATGTTCGGGTTATTTGTGTACTATCATGTGATTTACTGAAGTTCAGATAAACAATGTCCTACTCTTATTTTGGTCCCCCCAAAAAGTTTGTAAATACGTAAAGCGATAACAACACCCTGGTCAGTGTTTGTATAACATCCACTATTATTGACTCTCATGATTTACCGATTATTGACGTTAATCTGCTGGTTCCCCGGGGCCTGGTGACAAAAGCTCTCGCTTCACACGGTGAGTGTCCGGGTTCGATTCCCGGCAAAGGGTTGGAAACATTGGTCGTGTTTCCTTACACCGGTTGTCTATGTTCACCCATCAGTAAAATGGGTACCTGGGTGTTAGTCGACTGGCGTGAGTCGCATCCTGGGACACTGACCTAATTTGCCTGAAATGCTCAGCATAACAAGCTGCTTTCTATATAGTAGTATGTCATTGATGTCAGCTATGGTCTGTATACCTTGTACATGTACTTGTAGTAAATAAAGATATTATTATTATTATTATTAAAGGCGTCGTTGAAGGTCTAACACAAGGACTATGGTGTTTTCTGGGTATATCTGAGAGAGCAGGGAAAGGAGCGCTCAAAGGCCTATGTGTTGCTTGTAGGCAGGAGTCTGGCAGAACAAGGGCGAGGGAAGAAGAGGAAGGGGAGAAGAACGGCTCAATCCTCCTGCATCGCCATGAGCAGCTGACAGATGTCACTGCCGTTTTTAAGACTTTGAGGCCAAGACTGAAGCTTATGACGGAAAGTTTAAGAAGCAACTTGACCAGTTACTTCATTCTGTCCTGGGAAGGTGAGAAGGGAACCTACATTTGTTTCTATTTACAGGATCATTGATGATGATGAACACAGGCGCTCATTATGTGAATAAGACATGTTATGCGAATTATGGCGTTTATTTAGATACGTATTACGTTTGTGAGGAAATTAACCTCTAACGAGGAAGGGGAGAAGGGGAAGCTGCAATCCTCACCTCTCTTTACATAACGAGGAGAGGGGTGTGAACAATATATACCAGACTTTGTTTCCTGCCAACTGAGGTCATAATGACAAACAAGGTGTTTACTCAGAGGAAACTTATTTTAAGACATTCTAGTTAAGATAGTTAATAAGTCCTTTAGCTAATGGTACAGTCAGTAGGACGAATTAAGTTAAGGACACCTCCCAGTCAAGGGGCAACTTTGATTCTTAGACATGGGCACATGTCAGGTTAGTACCAGTGCAAGATAACCTGAGGCCGGAGTGCACAAGAGGCGAGCAGTGTCGGAGCAGAGTTTACCTGGGCAAGATAACACAATGTTGGGAACGTTAATCAGTATGGTGTTAACGAAGGTATTCGTTAAGGCTTATTTAATCACAGACGACGATAGTGAGTAGTTCTCCCCAGCGCCTCGATTGCCAAACACTTAAACAGCAAATTCGACATAGTCCTCACTGTCTGGAGTACCATCAAAGACATCACCAGACAGAAACATCACCAAGACAACTGCTTCAGGGGTATACCTAATTCCAAGTAACAAGTGTAACAACATCAACATAGGTGACAAGTTCAGAGAACTTACACACAAATTTCGTAACACCAATATGCCAGCAGAACAAACAACCTCAGCAGCGCCTGTATAGTACAAAGACACTCTCAAAGTCAATAAATTGGAAAGGCACACTACTAATTTCTGAGGACGACTTTCAGACACGAGTAATTGAATCACTTGCCACTATAGACTAACAAATATTTGCTCACTCTTCTTGTTTGGCACTTGGCAAAGTTCAATAAAGGTTCCAAACAATTACATTTATGTCAACTAACCAGTAGTGAAACAGCGACGTTCCTGACCTTTATTCACCGAGTGAATGGCTGAAGTCACTACTTAATGGCTCCCTAAGTAATAAATTAGTTTAGGTAAGATTCATCTGGAAACAGGATAAGTGTTTCCTGACGCTGGTCCCAGTCATATGATGACCCGCCACTGGAGCTTTTGGTTATCTGACTGAGACCTTCCACTGGCTTATCGGTCCACCCCTTTAAAAAATTAGGTTATTGTAGTATATTGTTATAAGCAACAGTCTGCCGTTCCAAGAACCTTAGAAAATAATTCATTAGTGCGCAGTAACTTGCCTAAGACCCAGGCAGGTAACATGTGACTAATATATTTCTTATATACTGTACTTCTATTGTACTTTTTTTTTAATTCACGGAAACCAGATGTAAAATAATGATTAAAATGAAAAACAGAAGGTTGTCCCGAGTTGATTTACATAAACCTGTTTTTCCTAAATATTTGTTTTATAAACCAGACTTCTTTATTACTGACCTATGATTCTCTCATATTTATAATTTCTCATTCATCTAATTCTTTTTTTTTTTTTTTTACTTTATTTTGACATTCCTCTTAATATGAATTCACTTAGACAATAAGATCCAAGGTAAAGTAAAATGTAGTCTCGTCCTCTTAAAATAATTTACACTTTCAAATTCCTTTCTCTTCTTACCCAAGATCTGTATTTTTTTTATCTAAATCCTCTGTTAAGACGAAAATATTCTGGTTAGCCAGCAAGTAAACACTTTAGTTGCATAGTATTAGCAACATTTTTCATAATTATTTTTTGAGGTCCGAAGACAAATACGAAACCAGACAGTCAAGAGACCAGACCAACAATCGAGACCAGACCAGAGAGTCAAGAGACCAGACCAGAGAGTCAAGAGACCAGACCAGACAGTCAAGAGACCAGACCAACAGTCAAGAGACCAGATCAACAGTCAAGAGACCAGACCAACAGTCAAGAGACCAGACCAACAGTCAAGAGACCAGACCAGACAGTCAAGAGACCAGACCAACAGTCAAGAGACCAGACCAACAGTCAAGAGACCAGACCAGACAGTCAAGAGACCAGACCAACAGTCAAGAGACCAGAATTACAGACATTCCCTTGTAAACAAAAACACCACGGGCTATTTTGTATGAAACCTTTGTAACAACTCCGAAATGTAATAACAATAAAAACAACCCATATTCAATTATCATTAATTCATTTTTTTCCGTTGAATAAATCATTGGAGTTGCTCTACATGAATTGTTTTATAGGCAGACTTAATCCTCTGTCATATTGAAAAATTTAGCTTTAGTATTGACTGAAAGATTTAGTTTAGCATCGCGTTAATACTAGATACGTAAATTACACAGAATATAATATTTCATAGCGGCAACGAGGGAGGGAGATAGAGGCAGACAGACAGAGGGAAAGGAAGTAAGAGAAAGCGTGATACTCTGTGGTAGCCACAATAACCATTATTAAACGGTTATCATTTACTGGTTGTGATATTCAGATATTACCGTGAAGATCACATTTATCGCAGAGTATCTCTACCTTGACTCTACAAGAGTACTTCAACAATACTCTTCTGCGGACATTACGCCAGCCTAGACACTGCGATTTAGCTAGTTTTAAGCGTCCCTGGTTATCTTGTAAAATGCTAATTGTCTTTAAAAATCATAGCAATGTGTTGGCGTTATAATTAAGAAAAAGTATCAATTATAACTGTTTAGGAAACATATTGAGCAATGAGTGAGTAAAGACTAGCGGTGTTGTAGAATTTAGAAATATACTAGTGAGTCTCCAGTGACTGCTACCTAAATGCGCGTTCATGTTTATGTGTGTGTATGTGTGTGTGTGGAACTTGACCAAGTCATGGTAAGTAAGTAAGTAAGTAAGTTTATTCAGGTATACACAAATACAGTTACATAGATTATCATACATAGCAGCATATGTGTAGAAAACCTAGGATAACCCAAAAAGTCAGACATAGTGACTTATTTCCATTGGGGTCCATTTAATACCTTAATGTTAGACACTAGTAGATACTAGTTATTATACAAAAATTAAAAGGAATAAGGTAAAAAGAGTTATTTACATGTACCTGTATGTTATCTAAAAAAAATAAAAATTATTCTCCTCCCTTTCTGTCGCTACATTCATTAGGTACCTTTTGGCTCTCTTCTTGAACTGGCTGATGCATATTATATTTTACATATTTACCCATAGTTTTTACAGCTCTCAGTCAAGTAAAGAAATAGACTTTCAGTTTCTCGCCGCTACTCTCAAGTCAGACAAAACACAACCCAAGACGAGGCTACCAAGGACCGCATTACCAGAGAGAGACACGGAACATCCCTGAGTCCCAGTCCACCTAATGTAATTGATGTGCCTCGTAATCAGACGCTGTTTAGACCCCCTTGATTCGATTACCCTTTCTCCAGACAGGCAAATTGCCGCAGCATCACCATCTCAGACCTAAGAATACGTTTTTACTATGTTGGTAGTGGAGGAAGATAAAGGAAGGCTCTCTGACGGAAGAGGCAGAGTAGCGCAAGAGGCAAGGTTGTTGCAGAGGTTGGGTTCTCGCTCCTTGCTCTGCCTATTTATTTACCCATGCTCATGGTGTCGTCTCTCCACTTATTTTTGTCATCGTATATATATATATATTTAATTTCCATTGACTGTAGCACTCACTATCTTTTAAGTTATTCCATTGGTCAACGATGAGAATAAAATTTCTCTCTTGTTTTAATTACTGGGTTGCTATCGCCATTCATTGCATTAACATTATGCAGAGTACTCACCCCTCTCAAGGAATCCGGTAGACACTATATGATATAGTAATTGGTGGCATAAGCCGACATGCGAAAAAAAATGAACTACTAGGTTTTAACATTAATGATTTTAGACTCATTAGTTTGATGTTTTAGCAATTTCACCAAAGTTCCAGTAAATGACTTCCAGACTTCATTGTAGAAAACCTTAAACACTAATCAAATTATTGAAATGATTAAATAACTAGATACTAGATTTTAAACTTATGTTCAATAACAAATTCTCATTACATAAATATGGTATGGCTATGAGAGATCCTTTGTCTCCTGTTTAGAGTAATTTATATATGTAATATTTTGTGACTTAAAGACTAAAAAAAAAATCTTTCTCAAAATTCTAAATGTTTGAGATATGAGAAAGATATACCCGTAAATGGAAATATATGTCACTTTGTCTAACTTTTTTGAGTTATCCTGGGTAATCTACACACACATGCTGCTATGTATGATAAGCTGTGTAACTGTATTTATGTGTACCTGTACCTGTATCTGTACCTGTACCTGAATAAACTTACTCTATTTGTCTTATAATGAGTCATAAAGATTTTTTTACCCAGGCTAAAATCGTTGGTTCCTTCTCTAAAGTTCATAGTGGAAAGTGAAGTACGTAATTTGAATAATTGCATTTCTAGTTACACATAGCCATAGGACTAATATAAACTTTAACTTTAATGTTTATTGTTAGCCATCTAACATATGTTAGATTTTTACATATACACTACTACATACTTATACGTTTACATACATACATATCTATCGACAAGTGTCTTTAACAACTGGTAACTAACATACATGCTCAATAACTAAAAAAATACATGACTATATACATGTATATTTTCATACCAGGCATATCTTCATCACCAAACATGAGTTAAACAGTGTAGTTACCTCTGTGTTCACAGAAATCTTCAAAAACAGTAATGTGGGGTCCGCCCAATGGCATCCCAAAACTTTATAGCTGTTATACTGATGCTTGAGGAAGTAAAAGTCGGCATAAAGATCAAATATACTTATTAAATCCTGGAGATGAAATGGGAGGAGTTGACTGTTGGTGAGCTTCTGTGTTAGAGTCTTGGTGTCAGTATCAGTGGGGACGTTAATAAAAATAATCTAACACCTTGGGCACGAGGACCACCGAACACAACATCTGGTCACCTTGCCCACAACCTTCCTGCCCTAGTAGGCACAATTAGTCAGACGCACCTCAAGCTTTCTGGATACTCCACTTGCATTTCCAAGATGAATGTTAAAAATAATAGCAAGGCTTCTTTCGATATCATGGTTATTTTTACTACTAAACCAGATGATATGAGCAAAAAATATATTTAAAAAAAAGCAAAAGACTTAAATGTGTTGAGGTATTTCGAAAACGTACCCTTTCAAAGAAGACATTCATTGTTGTTGCCATAGATATCATCAGAAAACATAATTTCTGTGCCACCTCTGTGACCATACAAGATAGCATGACAGTAATAGCCTGTGCACCTATATTTCTTGATCATTATTTATTACTGTGTCACATACCATAATTTAAGATATAAATTTGCCCAACAATATAGAAAATGAAACTGCCATTACCCACTAACCTATTTTAATCAATATCTTTGAAATCAGACTTGATCACAATATATTAGAGGAGTCAGTCACCATGTTTTTATGACCAAACAAGCCAAAGTAAAGAGTTTATCAGCGTTTATTATATACACAAAGAGTTCTCAAAATTGTAATAGTAGCCATGTCCCTATATATATATCTATATATATATATATATATATACATATATATATATATATATATATATATATATATATATATATATATATATATATATATATATATATATATATATTATACAAAACAACCACGGGTGGAGTAGAATGATAGCTCTAGGCCTTTCGTGTTGCAATCAACACATCATCAGGAGCTTACAAAGGACGTCTTCACTGGAGGGAGTGAGGGATGAGGGTACAGCAAGTGACCCCAGGCACAACAGTGCCCACAACCAGAAGGATGAATATTATAGCATTAGAAAAATCCCACAAGCATTGATATTGTAATAGCCTAAACGAAATTAACGTGGCAATAATAAAATATTCGGTCATATTCTGCTATGACATCAATAACTTTATATACATAAATATATTGTCAGTGATATAGAAGTCACTGGCAATTATAGGGTAGCCTCCCATGGGACAGCGTGTCCATTTAAAGTGACGAGAAAATGTTAACATTTAAAGGGGAGATTTCTAAAAGCTATGTAAAAGAAATGGGGCTCATTAAAATAAACTTATTTATAGAGGGAGGCATCTGTAATAACTAGAAAGATGGCCCCAGTTATTGAATCCACATAATTCTGAAGAAAGCTCTTTTTCAACCTTCAGAAACTGCAAAAAAAATAGGCCCTAATTCCTCGGTGTGGCACTACATTTAAGACAGTCTAATGCATCCAATTTTAGATGGTGTACTATTGCCTCAACTAAAAAAAAAAGCATCTATTTGAACAACCTATCACTGATATTGTATAATGACTGCCTATCATGCTAAATAATTGCCGATTCTACAATATTCCTTTCAAACCAGAAGAAACAAAGGAATATCACTCTTGCTTCCCGCCAATTTGCTGGGTTATTACAAGCTCTAATATGGTTGAAAATCGTATTCGACTCCTGTGCTGTACGTATCGAATAACGGTGTTGGGAAATTCTCACCTTAAATGGTTTTCCCGTTTGTCCGAAATAGGAGAGATTGCAACCGTTGCAACCAACACTGTAGACACCACCAACACTGTAGACACCACCAACACTGTAGACACCACCAACACTGTAGACACCACCAACACTATAGACACCACCAACACTGTAGACACCACCAACACTGTAGACACCACCAACACTGTAGACACCACCACCACGTTGTTGGTGTGCATTCTTTATCAGAATGCTTCTAAAAGACAGAGAATTTTTAAATACTACTTGTATATTAAATCTTCTTAAAGCATTCGGCAGGATAGATAAATTCTCATTATATGGGAGGACCAGCACATTCTTGGTCTGTGTTATCCTAAGTTCTATAACAAGTTTTCTTAGCTTCCAGAAGGCAGAATCCACAAACACCTTAGGATACCACAGCTTTATGACAATGTCAAATATTTTCCTAATTTCTTCATCTAGAAACTCCGGACTGCACACTCTGTAGGATCTCAAAAACATAGTAATAAATACACTCCTTTTAACTCCTATCTCATGGGTGGAATAATAGTGAATGTATGAGCACACATTGGGGGCCTTCCTCTATACTGCAAACTTAAACTTTCTATCAACCCGGTGTATCAACACATCTAAGAATGGAAGTTTAAAGTCCACCTCTTTCTCCACGGTGAATTTAATAGACGGGACTAAAGTGTTAAGTCTTGGTAAAAATGTATCAAGGGCCATATGATTTGGCTAAAGACACAAGATGTCATCCACATATCTGAACCATTTAGCTCAACATGGCAGGATATCTTTCAACAGTCTAGCCTCGAAAACTCCATATACAGATTGCTCAATAAGGAGGACAACGAATTACCCATAGCCATTTCCTGTTTTTGAGCAGAGTATTGTCCCTCAAACTCAAACTTGCATTCAACTACACACAGCTTAATCAATTCAATAATGGTATTTTTATCAAAAGGCAAAGATAACTCATCTAATTCTCCTTCCAAATAAGACAGCAAGTCGGGGACAGGGACTCTCGTCAACAACGCTGTCACATCAAAACTAACAAGTGTAAAATCATTAGACATGTTGATATTTTGCAATTTGTCGATGAGATCAACATTGTTTTTTAAGTGGACTTCAGAAATGTTGCCAAGCAAAGGAGTTAATATTTTTACCAACCATTTTGACAAGGCATGTGATGCCGATCCTACACAGCTAATTATAGGTCTGGCTGGAAACCCGGGATTGTGGGTTTTAATCCAACCCTACATGTAAGGGAGTGTTGCAGATCTCGCCGATAACTGTTTAATTAATTAGTCATTACCTCTCAGTAAGGTTCTACGTTGTTTATTAAACTTACTATTAACCTGGTCCAATGGGTTCTTATTAAGGGGTACGTAAGTATCCCTGTCTTCTAATAATGTGTTCATTTTTCAGCTATAATCTACCTTGTCCATAATAACTATCACATTTGCTTTGTCAGCTTTCGTAAGATGAAGTCTAGGATCATTCTTTATTTCATGGTACGGCTTAATAAATCTTTAAGGACAATTTGGTTCCACAGGTCTGAGCAAAGCTCGTCACTTTAAATGGACACGCTGTCCCATGGGCTACCCTATAATTGCCAGTGACTTTTATATCACTGACAATATATTTATGTATGTAAAGTTATTGATGTCATAGTGGAATATGACCGAATGATTTATTATTGCCACGTTAATTTCGTTTAGGCTATTACAATATTAATGCTTATGGTTTTTTTTCTAATGTTATAATATTCATTCTTCTCGCTGTGGGCACTGTTGTGCCTGGGGGCACTTCCTGTACCCTCATCCCTCCCTCACTCCAGTGAAGACGGTCCTTTGGGAACGTACTTGCTTGGACATCCTGTTTTCTGCAATTTTGCAAGCTCCTGATGATGTGTTGATTGGAACACGAAAGGCCTAGCGCGACCATTCTCCTACCCCCGTGGTTTTGTTGCATCCTGTATCGCTTGGTTTGCAATATTTGCCAGGTAAAGACTCAGCATCTCAAGCAAGACCATTCCTGCATATGCATGGGGACGCTGGTCCTATTGGTCTTTCCTTCTATTATTTCAGAAAAAAGAAATGATGTACTACGTGGAGATTTTTAAGTGTAGAATTATTAACTGGAGTAAGCTGCCATAGATGTGATTACCTCACATCAGAGAGTCTCTAGCAAGTCTCTATATTACAACACTTCCCCTTATTTTTTTTTATCCTAATTGTTAATGTCGAAATTAACTGCATAATTATAGTCTGTAAATTTAATATCACTCAACTCACTGTGACGAAGCAGTGCATTACGCAAAACAGGTCACACAGACAAATCTATTTGCTTACGCGCTCAGTACACTGGGTATTTACTAACTTTGAAAGAAGTGAGATACGTTTCAGCTGGGGCTGATCCAGCAATTCTATAGCTTTGCAAAAAGGCTAAATTTACATTTTGTGCCGCTTGCATTGTTAGTGTTTTCTTGCTTGCTAGCGGAATTTATTATTATTTAGTGCTTATTCTAGTATAACAGTTATGCAGTGTAATTACTCAACGGTTATTAATTTAGGTTTCCTAGGTTAATCCACCACGGTTAACAGTTAACTATTAGTTAATAGTTAGTGCTGGGAGGTAGCAACACTGTAGCCAGTTACGTATTAAGCATCGTATAAAAATATTTTAACGAGTCATGACGCATTTACCTTCACTTAACTTTGTTCTCTGTGCTTCTACTCGCATAGTTTGATATTGTTTAAGATCATATGGTGTGCATATTAATGTTCGATACCTCGTTCATATCGATTACCGTGGAGCGTGAAACACTGGACGATAAGACAGTTATCGATGGTGTTGTAATCTATAGATAAAAACGCTCAGCATCAGCACGTAAACAGCTCACGTAAGTTCCCCTATCTTCTAATAACACGTTCATTTTCCACTATAATCTACCTTGTCCTTAATTACTATCGCATTTGCTCTGTATGTTTCGTAAGGTGAAGTCTAGGATATTTCCTTAATTCATGGTATAACTTAACAAATCTTTGAGGACAATTGTGTTGTAGAGGTGTGAGCTTCGCTCAGACCTCTACAACAATGCCAGTATACGCAATTATAAAAGAAAAACTAAGTCATTAACGGTATCACAGCTCATGAATTCTACGCACTGACTTGATATGTTTCATTAGCACACCCCAGTTAATCTGTTGCCTACACTGCCCTATTTAAATTTACCAACATCTAATAGAGCCGAGATTCTGGGATCAGTTCAGAGCCCAGACTGATAACAGGGACGATTGTTGGGTGCCATCAAACTGCAGTATTTGCGGTTCCAGCTTGAACACTAAGCCTTACATTTGATGAAGAGTTACAAAATCACCGGTGCTAACTTTGAACGAACACACTATAGACCAACTGAAGGAGCCATTCTGAGAAATACAGAAGATAAAACGAAAATTTTTGAGCAAGCCTAAAACAATTTACGTCAGAGGTCATAAATTTGACCAGTAGTTCCATCAGCCTGTATGACTACACCTAATATGAATGATTAATAAGAAATATTATCCAAATGACATTAGCTGGCACTACTGTGCATAAATTGTATCTCAAGTGCCAGGCCAGTTATTTTAGCCAATAATTTTAGAGTACAAAAAAATTATTTAAGGTCTGGATTTCACTTTTCATTTGTATTTAAGAGAAAAATCGAGAAGCTATCGTCCAAAACTAAAAAATAGAGAGTCTTCCAAAGTCTCTCGTGGTAAGTTTAAGCCTCACCAGTCAAGGGTCGAATTATTTTATTTAAAAAAAAAGATGTCACCAGTGGTAGACCTCTAAAGCTTTTAAAATAGCAACATGCCAGTTCTGCGAGGGTGAACACACACTATCACAAACTACCATAACTACTCCACAGTTATGCATACGAACTAACGACTGAAATAACTGAATCGGTGCCTTAAGTGCTATGGAGAACAATAAGAAAGAAATTTGATAATAACTTTTGCAGAATGTACCATCTGCCATAAGGACAAACACTTTGCTGCACTGTGTTCCAGTTACCATCAGAGTAAACCAGGTTAGTGGAAATTTGGCTCAGAGTGACACTGAGAAGTCCAAGTCTGAGGCAGTGGTAAATGTGATGAATGTTGCCGGGAATGAAAGTGGGAGCAACAGAAGTGGAGCAGCCTTGGCCACAGCTTTCTCGTTTGTTGTGAAAGGTAAGAGATCAGTGACAACCATAATATACTTTTACCAGGGTCACTAGGAGACCTTATTACTGGAGAACTTTTTCTAAACTGAAACTTAGGGTCACAAATGATATCAGTATGTCATTGCAAGAGTTGTGTAGCTAACTTCAGACTATTGTGAATGATCTAATCTATGTCTCTATTAAATTTGGTGGACACTTAAAAAGAATCACACCTGTAGTAGCAGATTCCTTACGTAATGCAAGAGTCGCTTGCAGGATTGCAACAGCAGCCAAGCTATTGAGTATGCTAGGCGGCTTACAGCTCTCAGATCATGAGAGTGTCATGGAGGCTGTGAGAAACATTGGTGCTCTGGTGGGTGATGATTACATGAAAGATTTTATTTCGCTAAGAATGGTGAGAAAGAAGGGTGTCCACTTTTACAGGTCCTCCGCTATTCATATTATAACTAATAAAATTCCCCAGAATTTGTGGGAATTTCAGACGGGAGAGAAGCAGCAACATTAGTAACAGAGGCTGTGGTTTTGTTGGGATGAAAATTAGAGTACAATCGAATCTGTTATCCACGCAGAATTATGCAGGTGGTGAAAAATCAGTCATTAAGCTGTGATAAACCAAGAATAGCGTTTCGACATCTAAGTAATGAGTTGCTTACGACACTGTACACCGTGTACGTCAGTCCCATATTGGAGTATGCAGCACCAGTATGGAACCCACACCTGGTCAGGCAAGTCAAGAAATTTCAGAAAGTGTAAACGTTTGCAAGAAGACTAGTCCCGGAGCTAAGGGGTATGTTCTTCAAGGAGAGGTTAGGGGAACTCAACCTGACCACACTTCAGGATAGAGGTGGATAGAGACAGAATGTTTCAGAGATGGGACACAGACAAGGGGCCACAACTGGAAGTTGAAAACTCACGTGAGTCATAGTGAAGTTAGGAAGTATTTCTTCAGCACTAGAGTGGTCAGGGGGTGGAACAATCTGGAGAGTGTTGTTGTGCAAGTTGGATCCATATATAGTTTTAAGAAGAGGTACGACAAGGCTCTTAGAGCAAGGGAGAGGGACTCGACCTCTGCAGCCACAAATGTGTGAGTACACACACTCGACCCCACAATCACATACATGTGAGTGCATATACACACAAGTTAGGCCAATCTTGGAGTAAGCAGCACCAGTGTGGAACCCGCACTGAAAAAGCATGTTAAGAAACTGGAAAAAGTGCATAAATATGCAACAAGGATTGTTCATTGATCTAAGGGGTATGAGCTACTAGGAAAAGCTAACTAAATAGAATCTAAAGACACTGGAGGACAGGAGAGACAATAATAACATACAAAATGCTCAAATATATTGATAAAGTGGACAGGGTTGTGAGGCGTGAAGGAGGAACACGGGGACACAGCTGGAAGTTATGGACACAGCCCACAGGGATTTTAGGAAATATTTCTTCAGCCTGTTAATGATCTAAAGTGGAATGACCTTGGTGACAAAGTGGTTGAGGCAGGCTCCCTACACACACACACAAACAAACAAACAAACACATGCGCGCCTGTGACGAGCGGGGTTCCACAGGGGTCAGTCCAAGGACCGGTGCTGTTCCTGGTATATGTGAATGACATGACGGAAGGAATAGACTCAGAAGTGTCCCTGTTTGCAGACGATGTGAAGTTAATGAAGAGAATTCAGTCGGAGGAGGATAAGGCAGAACTACAGAGGGATCTGGACAGGCTGCATGCCTGGTCCAGCAACTGGCTTTTGGAGTTTAACCACACCAAGTGCATGAAGATCGGGGAAGGTCAAAGAATATAACAGACAGAGTACAGTCTAGGAGACCTAAGACTAGAAACCTCACTCAAGGAAAAGGATCTTGGAGTGTGTATAATACTGATCCCATCTCCTGAGGCGCACATCAACCATATAACTGCTGCAGCATATGGGCTACTAGCGAACCTAAGAATAACATTCCGACATCTCAGTAAGGAGTCGTTCCAGACCCTGTACACCGTGTACGTCAGGCCCATTTTGGAGTATGCAGCACCTGTTTGGAACCCACACCTAGCCAAGCACGTCAGGAAACTAGAGAAAGTGCAAAGGTTTGCAACGAGACTAGTCCCGGAGATAAGGGGCATGTCCTACGAGGAGAGGTTAAGAGAACTCGACCTGACGACACTGGAGAACAGGAGGGATATGGAGGACATAATAACGACATATAAAATACTGAGAGGAATCGACAAGGTGGACAGGGACAGGATGTTCCAGAGATGGGACACGGCAACAAGGGGTCATAATTGGAAGTTGAAGACTCAGATGAGTCACAGGGATGTTACAAAGCATTTCTTCAGTTATAGAGTTGTCAGGAAGTGGAATAGTCTGGGAAGAGAGGTCGTGGATCCAGGTACCATACATAGTTTAAAGAAGAGGTATGATAAAGCTAATGGAGCAGGGAGAGAGTGACCTAGTAGCGATCATTGAAGAGGCTGGGCCAGGAGCTATGAATCGACCCCTGCAACCACAATTAGGTGAATATGCATAAAATATATACTATACGTTTTATATATATATATATATATATATATATATATATATATATATATATATATATATATATATATATATATATATATATATATATATATACATATATATATATATATATATAATATATATATATATATATATATATATATATATATATATATATATATATATATATATATATGCAAAACAACCACGTGGGGAGTAGAATGATAGCTCTAGGCCTTTCGTGTTGCAATCAACACATCATCAGGAGCTTGCAAAATTGCAGAAAAGAGGAGGAGTTCTAGCAAATAACGTTCCCAGCCTTTACTGGTGTATACCCAGTATGCCTGCAAATACCCGAGGCATAGAATTTGCATAGATTGGAAATTTGTTTGTCAGCATTTTTTGTGACTGTATTCCCTACCGGTGTATTTTTTCCTGTTTTCCAACTACCTACAGCCCCGGTATGGACACCAGTGGTTCCACCAGTTTTTACTGGCAATGTATCAACACTATTTCCTGAGGCATCAGCCCTTTTTGTTCCATCTCCAACAGTATCGCTACTTTGTACCTCTGGAAATTGTATAACTTTACCTGTTTCATCACCAGGGTCACTATCTCCATCTGGTGCACTGTCCTCCAGGACAACTCCAGCCCCATCTGGTGCACTGTCCTCCAGGACAATACCAGCCCCATCTTTTGCACTGTCCTCCAGGACAACACCAGCCCCATCTGGTGTACTGTCCTCCAGGACAACAGCCCCATCTGGAGCACTATCCTCCAGGACACCAGCCCCATCTGTTGCACTATCCTCCAGGACAACTCCAGCACTCTCCTGAGCACTGTCCTCCAGGACAACTCCAGCCCCATCTGGTGCACTGTCCTCTAGGACAACACTAGCCCCATTTGGTGCACTGTCCTCCAGGACAGCACCAACCCCATCTGGTGCACTGTCCTCCAGTACAACACCAGCCCCATCTGGAGCACTATCCTCCAGGAAAACACCAGCCCCATCTGGTACACTATCCTCCAGGACAACTCCAGCACCCTCTTGAGCACTGTCATCCAGAACAACTTCAGCCCCATCTGGTGCACTGTCCTCCACGACAACACCAGCCCCATCTGTTGCACTGTCCTCCAGAACAACACTAGCCCCATCTGGTGCACTATCCTCCAGGACAACACCAGCCCCATCTGGTGCACTATCCTTCAGGACAACACCAGCCCCATCTGGTGCACTATCCTCCAGGACAACACAAGCCCCATCTGGTTCACTGTCTTCCAGGACAACATCAGCCCCATCTGGTGAACTATCCTCCAGGACAACAACCCCATTTGGTGCACTATCCTCCAGGACAACTCCAACACCCTCTTGAGCACTGTCCTCCAGGACAACACCAGCCCCATCTGTTGCGTGGAGGTTCTTTCGTAGATTGGGTAATGAACAGACGAGTTTGGGATGGTAATTTGGTATATTAGACAGGGTGGAATTCTCAGAGCCGTAAGCCTGGTCTATCCCTACACGGTGTCTCGATGGTAACTAAGGCACTGCCCCGAGCAGGGCTCATAGCGTTCAAAGTATTGAGCTTTGACATGGGTGACCTTTGACATTGGCTAACGGTTGCATCGGATGGTCACGTGAGCAGAAACGGTTATACCCTATGAACTCTCACTGAGCTTACAGTGGCAGCTCGGCTACGGTACGTATGTCGTCTCGACATACCCTTATACAAACTAAAGACAACAGGCGTACGACTCTGAGCTGATTCTATACAATATCAAAATACACAACAGTTGAATCTTATACTTCACATAGATCTTATCGTGACGGAAAACAATCTACTTTACTATATGATATATCATGATACATAAGGAATTAAATAACTAAATGAGCTCATTTCTAGAAAATCATGTTAAAGAGAAAGAAAATTAATATATGTCGTTCGATCGAATTGTATTCATGTGATCTACGAATTCTGAGGAAATATATTTACAAGAAGGTAGTGATTAACAGACAAGGTAGATCTGGTGCACTCAAATCTATACTGTTAATTCTCAGAACTCGGAGAGAACTTGAACACACAATAATCTTACTAGATACTGGAATTCTGATAATAAAACACACAGTCAATAATTTCAGTTTTAAACTGGATTTTCAAATTTTCTATCTTTAGCTCACGACTTATGATCACTTTCCTACTGAAGGAATGAACAGGCTCGGTGGAGTGGATGGATCTCTTCCCGGTTGAAATAGTTAGCTCAATAACTCAAAGTATGAGCAAAGGAGAACGGCTCGCACTATCTCTTACTGCAGGTAATAATTACTCGACACACGACACTTTACTCTGCAAAGGAAGTACTGTCAACTGGAAAGATCACTATCTGGAACACAAGGGACAACAACTGGCACTTTAGTGAATACACTAGCAACAGAAACTGCTTTCTGCAATTGCTTTTGCATCAGCGAGAGATGCTATAACTCATTCAAGTAGTCTTTCTTCAACAAAGCGTCCCCTGGAGAGGAACTACTACTTAAACTAGCAACATTGCAAGGATAGACTCAGTACTCAAGGCGGTCCGGGATACCTCCGGCACCCTAGGCATCTGAACGCTATCTTGCATGCAAGATATTGTAGGGGCTGAATTCCAGACAGGAGTGACAGCAATACTAGTTTCTTGACCGCTCGGCAACGTTAACAAATAAAACACATACTATCTACAAGAACTAATCTGAACTTCACATTCCGCATCACTCCGGCAAATCTCCGATACAAGCTGGGAGAACAAACACATTGCTCAAAGGCTAGAGACTGTCTTTCAGTCATTAAGGGACTATGAGGACTGTTTACTGACTCATTATCATTATAACTCTGAATAGTAGCACACACAGTATTATTGCACGAATTTACTTGAGCATCAGTGCCTTGACTGGCAGCAAACACATTAGTACTACTTAACTTTACTTGAGACATGACTTCGAGCAAATGAACGAGAATTTAAATGAAATTCAAGAACACTAAAAATACAAGTCTTTAAATGTCACAAAGAAAATTCACTGCTTAAATGTCTCACACACACGAATGTCTATAACAGAATAGTGTCTCTCATGATGAATGAACGGCGAATGTAGGTAGAGGGAGAATATTTTCCTGGACCCTGGCTGGTGGTGACTGCTGACGATCTTGGAGAAATGCGCTTACACGAGGAACTCACACAGCAAGCTTTTACGTTGGCGCTCTGGGATGAAGGACGACACTCTCGACTTGCTATGTGAGCTGAAACAATGCTGCTGGTACCCAAGATAGGGTAGGAAATACCACAAACTATTGGCTGGTAGAAGTGTGAGTGGGTGGTTGTTTACACTCCAGTGAGCGGCGAGCATGGGATGACATCACGCTGCTCGGCTCCCTGAGACACCCGCGCTGAGACGCTGAGATGACGTCACGGCGTTTGGCCAGTACACTAATTCTCAAGGCAGTGGGAGCACCCACTAACCCAGGTGGCTTTTTGTACAATAAGCCACAGGAATGGTGAAATCACTCTGACAAGCATCCAACTTGTAGCACAGAGCGATTGGAGACAATACTTCAAGGAACTGGCTTTGCTGAAGAAACGACTGGCTTACTTGTATGTCTGGCTTTCTGGAAGAGGCTGGCTTAGCTCTCTGGATTGGTGGACCTGAATGCTGTTACTTGCACACAGCAGTGAAGAATTGGATGAATGGCAGGAGACACTGGATAACTTTAGGCTGGCTTAGGCTAAATCCCATAAACCGGCTTACTTTTTGGCTTAATTGCAAAACCCAGATCAACTCTTCGGAGGTTTACTTGCAATTAGAAGCCAGAAGACTGGAGACACTGCTTCAGAGGAGTCTTGGATGATGACGTCACGGGTGAGGGAAGGTGAGTCGCTGGCGGAGGTTGATATTGACGCCCGCGGCGGCACACTCACACCGGCTGCTTCTTCTCTCAAATCTGCTAAAATTACTCAAAATCTACGCCCACAAGCTGCCACCATTTGTTGCGTGGAGGTTCTTTCGTAGATTGGGTAATGAACAGACGAGTTTGGGATGGTAACTTGGTATGTTAGACAGGGTGGAATTCTCAGAGCCGTAAGCCTGGTCTATCCCTACACGGTGTCTCGATGGTAACTAAGGCACTGCCCCGAGCAGGGCTCATAGCGTTCAAAGTATTGACATTTGACATGGGTGACCTTTGACATTGGCTAACGG
Source organism: Cherax destructor (assembly GCA_009830355.1). Classification (NCBI taxonomy): domain Eukaryota; kingdom Metazoa; phylum Arthropoda; class Malacostraca; order Decapoda; family Parastacidae; genus Cherax; species Cherax destructor. The sequence continues at coordinate 26,114 of WNWK01019611.1, forward strand.
TTGCATCGGATGGTCACGTGAGCAGAAACGGTTATACCCTATGAACTCTCACTGAGCTTACAGTGACACATCTGGTGCACTGTCCTCCAGGACAACACCAGCCCCATCTGGTGCACTATCCTCCTGGGATAGTGATGGGTTGATGTGGTAGCAGGCCACGGCATGTGGCTTGGGACATCTGGCTTAGTAACCCACATGGCTTGTACATTCCATGTGGCTTGGTGATCCACATGGCTTGCTCCACGTGGCTTTGTGATCACCCCACGTGGCTTGGTGATCCACGTGGCTTTGAGTGACCTCGGGTACTCGGATACACGGCTCTGGCAAGAATTCACAGGAATACAGCAGAGAGGGAGTGGGCATAGTGGTGTAGTGTGTGCGGTGTGAGTGGGTGAGCCAGGTGAGGAACTCCGGCCGCTTCCTTCTCTCATAAACTCAGGGAGAAACACACTGGACGCAGAAATCAAAACAAACTCACCTCTGACTTGCTGAAATAGCCGTACTGAGCTGAACAACAACAGCAACACATGCTGGTAAGGCTGAGCACGTGACTGAAAAACAGCGTGGGAAGCTGTGGCATGGAATCGCAGGGACGCCACTACTTGGAGAAATTCTAGACAAATTTCGGCCAGGATCCTGATTGTACCTGTGTCTGGATGATGAGAATTGCAGACACGACATCAGGATAACTCGTTGAGAGATGGATGCTTCTTGTATAGGGTGATGAAGTGAAGACAACTTCATTCCTCTTCCTTCCCTCATCCAAGCAAACACATCTGCTGCAACCGCCACTGTCCACCAACATTTTCTAACGATTATTGCGTCGTTGATCAAGGCAGGGTAACAATGATAAGGCTTCGGAGGCTTCTTACTTTATTTGCAATAACATGAGGGTACACAGGCAATGTGTTTGTGCCCATGCCCGTGAGGAAGAGAAGAGTAGGCCTGTTGACTGAGTGAAGGTCGCTGTGTGAGTGAGAGAGAGGCAGGGGTGGGCTGGCTGGCATGCCCACCTCTGGTGGAAACTATGGGAACTAGGCATGTAGGCTTACAGCTTACATTTTGCTCGGCTGGCAGACAGCATAGGCTGTCTATGCAGACAGTACAGGCTGTTTACACAGTTAGTCAGACTTGATTCCTGGAGGTGAGAAGTATTGTGCCTGCTTTCTGAAGAAGGGGTGGAGATATGTTGCAGTTTTCGAACAGTAGTGAAGGCGCACCTCTGGCAAGACAGTGATGGAGTGAATGGTGATGAAAGTATTTTTTCCTTTCTTAGGTCACCCTACTTTGGTGGGCAATGGCTGGTGTGATAATAAATAAATAATTATATATATATATATATATATATATATATATATATATATATATATATATATATATATATATATATATATTATGTGTGTGTGTACTCACCTAGTTGTGGATGCAGGGGTCGAGTCACAGCTCCTGGCCCCGCCTATTCGCTGGCCGCTACTTGGTCACTTTTCCCGCACCATGAGCTTTATCATACCTCTTCTTAGACCTATGTATAGATCCCGCCTCCACTACATTACTTCCTAGACAATTTCACTTCCTGACAACTCTGTGACTGAAGAAATACTTTCAAACATCCCTGTAATTCCTCTGAGTCTTCAACTTCCAACTGTGACCCCTTGTTGCTATGTCCCATCTCTGGAACATCCTGTCTCTGTCCACCCTGTCGATTCCTCTCAGTATTTTGTATGTCATTATCATATCCCCCCTATCTCTTCTGTCCTCCAGTGTCGTCAGGTCGATTTCTCTTAACCTCTCCTCGTAGGACATAACCCTTAGCTCCGGGACCAGTCTAGTTGCAAACCTTTGCACTTTCTCTAGTTTCCTTACGTGCTTGCCTAGGTGTGGGTTCCAAACTGGTGCTGCATACTCCAATATGGGCCTAACGTATACAGTGTACAGGGTCCTGAACGATTCCTTACTAAGATGTCGGAAATCTATTCTCAAGTTTCCTAGGCGCCCGTATGCTGCCGCAGTTATTTGGTTGATGTGCGCCTCAGGAGATGTGCCTGGTGTTATACTCACCCAAAGGTCCTTTTCCTTGAGTGAGGTTTGCAGTCTCTGGCCCCTAGACTGTACTCCATCTGGGGTCTTCTTTGTCTTCCCCCAACCTTCATGACTTTGCACTTGGTGGGATTGAACTCCAGGAGCCAGTTGCTGGACCAGACCTGCAGCCTTTCCAGATCCCTTTGTAATTCTGCCTGGTCCCCGTCCGATTGAATTTTTCTCATCAATTTCACATCATCTGCAAACAGCGACACTTCAGAATCTATTCCTTCCATCATGTCGTTCACAAATACCAGAAACAGCACCGGTCCTAGGACTGACCCCTGTGGAACCCCACTCGTCACCGGCGCCCACTCTGACACCTCGCCACGTACCATGACTCGCTGCTGTCTTCCTGACAGGTATTCCCTGATCCATTGTAGTGCCTTCCCTGTTATCCTTGCCTGGTCCTCCAGCTTTTGCACTAATCTCTTGTGTGGAACTGTGTCAAACGCCTTCTTACAGTCCAAGAATATGCAATCTACCCACCCCTCTCTCTCTTGTCTTACTGCTGTCACCCTGTCGTAGAATTCCAGTAGGTTTGTGACACAGGATTTCCCCTCCCTGAAACCGTGTTGGCCGTTGTTGATAATCTCATTCCTTTCTAGGTGCTCCACCACTCTTCTCCTGATAATCTTCTCCATGACCTTGCATACTATACATGTCAGTGACACTGGTCTGTAGTTTAGTGCTACGTTCCTGTCTCCTTTTTTAAAAATTGGAACTACATTTGCTGTTTTCAATACGTCAGGTAGCTGCCCTGTTTCGATAGATGTGTTGAAGATTGTTGTTAGGGGTACACATAGCTCCTCTGCTCCTTCTCTCAGGACCCATGGAGAGATGTTATCTGGCCCCATCGCCTTTGAGGTATCTAGCTCGCTTAGTAGCCTCTTCACTTCCTCCTCAGTTGTGTGTATTGTGTCCAGTACCTGATGGTGTACCCTACCTCTCCGCCTTTCTGGAGGCCCTTATATCTCCTCTGTGAACACCTCTTTAAATCTCATGTTGAGCTCCTCACACACTTGATGTATACAATCTCCTGCTTCTCCTCTGTCCCCTCTCTCCAGCTCATCAAAATCCCATCGGTTTTTGATCAGCAGTGCCACTCCTCCAACCTTTCTGTTCCCTCTGTCTTTCCTCAGGATCTGATATCCTGTTGGAAAGACGGCATCTGTTATCATCCCTGTGAGCTTTGTTTCAGTGAGGGCTATGATGTCCGGTGATGCCTCATTGACTCTTTCATGCCACTCCTCCCACTTATTCGTTATTCCATCTGCGTTGGTGTACCATACCTTCAGTTTCCTCTCCAACACTGTGTTTTGGGGGGTCTGTGGGGGTGGGGACCCTGGCGGTGTGCCGCCGGATTCTACAGCATAGTGAGGGGTGGGGGATGTAAGTGTGGATTGTGGTCTGTGTTGGGATAGTGTGTTTGGTTTTGGGGTTCTGGGTCTGGGTCTGTGTGTGCTCGCTCTTGTTGCTCTTCCCTGTTCTGGTTGGTCTCTGCTGATTCTGTGTGTGTGTTTTTATACACATATGTATATACATATTATGTCCCTCCTGTAACAGACAAGGCTACCAGGGTCAAGTTGTTTGCTGAGATGTTGTAAGTGTTGGTGGGTCAAGTGGAGACTGGAAGGGGCGGGACGTCTCATGTTATATCCCCTCGTGGAGGTAAGAGTGGTGCTCCCTCGTCCTTGTTGTCTAAGCCTCTTGTGGCTCAGCTTCTTTGTGTGCTGTGTGCTGACCGGCTCAAGCCCCTCCGTCATACACTGCATCACGGCTCTCATGGCCAACTGCCTCATATTAAACATTATATATATATATATATATATATATATATGCAAAAAGATGACAACCACTATGAAAAAATAGAGGAATTCCAAGCGCTTTCATGACTACTCACATTATCAAGGAACTATAAAACAAAACATAACAAGAAGGCTTATAAAGGGGCAAGACTACCTCACAGTCACATCATACTAACAAAGACCACACCTCACAGTAGCGTGACATCCCCCAAATTTTATTAATTATAAATGAATCCAATTTATATAAACCAAAAGAAATATTCATATTATTTTCAAAACTGCTTTTAATGAAACATGATTCTATTATATTCCTCTCAACCATGGACTTGCTTGATACAACCTTCTCAGCATTTTGAAAATCAATTGGATGGTTAAAATCTCTCACATGAATAAATAGAGCATTAGAATCTTGTCCAGTTCTAATTCTATATTTATGTTGTTTTAATCTTAGTTCAAGACTTTTACCGGTTTGACCATAATAAACTTTATCGCATATTTTACAAGGAAACTTATAGACACATCCGTCAGCATTTTGGGGGGAATTTTTTATCAAAAGTTTTTTTACTGTATCAAGATTTTTAAATACAACTTTGATTTTAAAATTCTTAAGAAAGGAAGGCATATCAACCAAGTTTTCATGGTAAGGGAGAACCAACATATTTTTAGTTGAATAAGGTTGGTTGTCCCTTTTTGGACTGTAAAAAGTATTTCTAGCTATTTTAAAAGATTTATCAATTACGTTTCTTGGGTATTTTAAATCATTAGCTAGTTCATAAATAAAAACATCTAGGAAGGGCAATGAGTTATTTACTTCAAATTCAACAGTAAAATTTATAGAATGAGTTAAGCTATTAAATTTAACAAGGAAATGGTTTATGTCTACATTCTTAGGCATAAGGCACAAAATATCATCATCATATATATACCACTTAGCTCTATTGGGAAGGATTGTGTTAAGCAATTTTGTTTAAAAAAATTCCATGTATAAATAACTAAGAACAAGTGAAAGAGGATTCCCCATTGCCATACCAAACTTCTGAGTGTAAAACTCATCATTAAATACAAATTTTGCATCAACAATACAAAGTTTAATAAGTTTAATGATAGTAGGAACTGGCAATGGTAAATCGTAATTAACAAGTTCTTCAGATAAGAAACTTAGTAAATCATCAACTGGAACTTTTGTAAACAAGGAAGTAACATCAAAACTAACCATATTGAAATCATTTAAGTCAGTCAAGGTGCTTAATTTATCAACTAAATCAAAGTTGCATCAAATACCTTTACCACAGACTCTGATAAGTTTAAAACATACTATATCAATAAAGGAGTAACTCCAAACAGTTGTCAACTAGTAAGTGTATCTCATGACTTCATGCAAAAAGAATTAAGCAGGTTAAACCCAACTAAGAGCCCCGGCCCAGATAACATCCGGTCTAAGTTCCTAAAAGACGTTGCCTCTGAACTGGAAATCCCCATTGCTCACAAAATAAATCTGTCCATCATTCGTTGCTCAACCTTGGTGTCGAGCGGACGTGCGACTAGCCTGCCTCTACCTGCGCCTTGTGACATTGTTGTTTTCACAACATGGCGCAGTTGGGTCGTCGCCGAGTTAACACTGTGTGTATCCAGATGATTCGTGGGGCTGTGTCGGGCCAGAATGCTTCTGTTCTACTGACTACCATTGTACGCGACGTCTACGGATTGGAGAATGACGATTTGTGTGGTGTGGCTATAAATGGTGCATATAGAATCTTCGTTAAGCTTCGAACTGCCGATGTGTATGAGAGGATTGTCGCCAGGTTTCAGGAAGTACCTGTGGATGTGAATTCGGCAGTAACGGTGTGCCTTCACGATGTATCCAGGTACTACGTTTGGGTCAAGGTCCGTAATTGCCCATTTGAGGCGACTGAGGCTGATTTGAGAACAGTTTTTGAGAGATATGGAACTGTTCATACGGCAACGGTGGGCAGGTGGTCGGAAGGGATGTTTCAAGGTCTGCTGGAGGGAACGTTTACGTTAAAAATGACGTTACGCCATCCCATCCCTTCCTACATACTGTTGGAGGACTTCAGGACTCAAGTCATGGTTACCTATGCGGGGCAACGTCGTACCTGCAGGTTGTGTGGGGCCTATGACCATATGGCTGTGCAGTGTGGTAAAAGGACGGGCCCAAAGGATGTTGGACATCAACGAGAGTCTTCGGTGCATCGTACGGAGGAGCGTGGGTCGGACAACCCTATGTCGGGTGCAAGTTGGAGTGCTGAGGTGGACAGGTCAGAATCTTTGGAGGATGGATGTGCGACCTTACCAGGGGTACCGGAATCATCTGTCCAGGAGCCTGGAGCCGTGGGAGGAGTATCGGCGGCTGATGAGAGGGTAGCAGAGGAGGCGTTTGCTATGGTGTTGCAGGACCTTTTGGGCACCCCAGGTCAGGTGTGTGTGGACGAACCTGCAGCTGACTTGGAGTCAGCGGGGGACAGGGATGCTGAGGTGGGTGGCCTCCCTGGGGCTAGTGCCTCGGCCGCAGGACGGCTGCTTCACGTGGAGGCGGAGGTGCACTTCGATGGCCTCCAAGAGGTGGGTATGGAGGAAGAAAGTGCGTCACGGAAGAGAGCGGCCCAGTCTGATACGGACGACGTGCTCACACTGGCGCAACGTCCGGGTAAGAAGATGTGGGCTGATGTAGCGAGGGGTGATGTTGGAGGTCCCAAGGGACAGAGACTCATGAAAGGTGGTTCCCGAGACTCTGGGAGTGACCGTGGTGGCACTCGGGGGAAAGGGGATCGGCAAGTGCCAGTGCCTAAGGGAAAACCCCCTCTGTCGGCTTCAAGTGCTTTACCGTGAATATTAATGGTTTGTGTGATAAGATGAAGCGTGAATGGTTTCATGAGTATTTGGTGAGGTATGGTATAGACGTGGTTTTTGTACAGGAACATAACCACAAGTATGGTTGTCAGTTACTGATTGAAGGATACACTGTTTACGCTGCACACTCCTTGAGATTGAAAGGGGGTGTGGTGATATTAATTAGGGAGACTAGCCCGTTTGTTGTCCGTCACAGTGAGGAGGGGGGGGAGGGGCGGGTCATACGTGTGGATGGGTCATGGGGGAGGGATCGGGTGTCCTTTGTGTGTATTTATGGTCCGGCGGAGGCGGATGGTAGGGTAAAGACTGATTTTGTGAGGGATGTGTTAGTTTATCACCTACGATCGCTACCTGCTATTGCGGTGGTGGGTGGTGATTGGAACTGTGTGACACGTCTTAGAGACGTGGAACCAAGGGGGGCGGGGTATTGTTCGGTTTTGCTGGGGGATCTGTTACATGGTGTGGGGTTGGTGGATGTGGGGGTGCTGCATGGGACGTGGAGCACACGTTTGTGAGGAGAGGTTATGCTGCTCGGCTGGACCGGTTATATGTGACTAGGAGAGCGGAAGTGAGGAGGGTGCGTGTGTTGGATGTTGTTTTTTCGGACCACAGGGGGGTGTTGGTGGATTTGGGGTGGGAGGGTTGCCTCGCAGGTACGGGAGTTTGGAAATTAAATGCCCGGTTGCTTCACGAGGGAATGGGGAGGGATACGTTTGGGGGTTTGTGGGACAGGTTGTGGTCCGAGGTGCGTGTGGATGGGGATTTGTTGCTCTGGTGGGACAATGTGGCTAAGGGCAAGATAAGGGACTTCTATGTTAGACGGGGAGGGAGGATAATCAGTTTGCGTATGGACTTATTAGGTATTTGGAGGGACAGTTAAGGGATTGTTATGGGGAGGATGTGGGAGTGCGGGTTACCCTGTTGTGGAAATAGAGGGTTGAAAGATAAAATTCGGGTTTTGCAAAATGAAAGGTTTGATGCGCAAGGGTGGCGGGTGGGTTAGAGGAGGTGGTATGGGGTGACAAGCCGTCGGCATGTGTCCTGCGAGGCAGGCATGGGCGTGAGCGACAGAAATTGTAAGGTTGTGTGTGCATGAGGACTTGGGAGGGTATAGGGTGGGGCAAGAGTTGGTTCAACAGAGGGCATGGGGCGTATGTGGATGGGTGGTATGGGTCGATATGAGGAGCGGAGGGGTGCAGGAAGGAGGCTTTAGGAATATGGGTGGTTGGGTGCAATGTGGACTTGAGAGGGGATAGGGAGGGGTTGAGTGGTGATATAGAGGAGGATGAAGTGTGGACGGCCTTGATGGGTATGAGCAGGGGTAAGGCGCCAGGGATAGACGAATTGCCAGTGATTTTTATATACAGCATTGAGGGTTTTAAAGGGTTTTTAGTGCAGTTGTTAAATGTCATGAAGAAGGGGGTGTCTTGGGGATTCACAGTCTACGGCTATTGTGGTTATGGTGCCAAAGGGGACTAGTCAGACGCGGTGAGGGACTATAGGACTATTTCACTTATGTGCGCTGACTATAAGTTATTTAGAAAATATTAGGCAATCGATTGAAAAGGGTCTTAGATAAGGTTATTGTTGGGAGTCAATATGGGGTCCCGGGAAGGTCTATGTACGTGGGGCATAGGGTTATTCGGGGTTTTTTGGGAGAAGTAGGCAGAAGGAGGGAGGGGGTGTTAGCACTGGATTGGAGGGCAGCGTATGATAGTGTGGAACGTGAAGCGTTGGGAGCATTATGAGATGGCAGGGGTTTGGTAAGGAGATGGTGAGTTGGGCGCACTTTGTACTGGCGAGCAAGTATGTGTGGCAGTTGAATGGGAGGGTGGGGCAGCGTGTCAGGATGGGAAGGGGTTTACGTCAGGGTTGCCCACTGTCTCAATTGTTGTTCGCATGCCTGCAGGACCCATTTTATAGGGCTGTAGAAGCGTCTGTTCGGGGGCAGGAAAGGGGGATCTGGGTGTTGGGAATCCTGGTATAGTGGGCTATGTGGATGACACGACGATTCTTGTGGAGAGGGGGGATTAGAGCGTGTGGCAGGGTCATTGAGGTTTTGGGGAAGCGATGGGTATGACTGTAAATGAGGATAAGTCGAAATTCAGGGAGATTCGGGACTGGGGGGGATGGTGGGCGGAGTTCTTGTGGAAGGTGGTGTTTAGTGGATCGGGTGAAGATTTGTGGTGTGGTGTACATGACGGATGCGAGGGAAGCGAGGGTGGTTAATTCGGAGGGTGTAGTACAGAGGGTGTTGGGTAGATTAGATGGTTTGAGGCCGTCACATCTCACGCTGCACCAACGGGTAATAGTGGTTAACGTGTTGCTATATAGTAAAATATGGCATGTGGCGGCATTGTACCCGTTGGTGCAGGGGACGTTCAGAAGTTGTTGCGTAGGGTTTTTTGTTTTATTTGGGATCGGGTTGTGATTGGTTACGAAGGGGGTGGTTACGCTCCTGTTACGCCAGGGAGGGCTAGGGTTGATTCCATTGGAATGCAGATTGAAGAGTGTTTATTGAAGCGGGGTTACCTGAGGGTGGTTGGGGATGGGGAGGGATAGGGTTCTGCATGAGGATATAAGGAGGTGGTGGGGAGGGTGGGATTTAAGGGAATGTGAGGACATGTTACGGGTCCTACTTATTGTTAGAGATCCTTCACATATGAGGGTCAGGACTCTTGAGAAGGCGGTGCGGTCTCGGGAGGTGGCAGGGGTGGAAGGGGTGACCCCTGTTTGAAGGATTTTTTGGGGGAGGTTAAGGAGATTGCGGCTTTTGTCCTTGTGCGGGGGGTATTTTTCCGGTTTCTTCATGGGTTTTACCGTCGGGGTGGTTTTAAAGAAAGAGGTCTTAGGGTAGATGGGGTGGTCAAGCTTGTGGGGAGGATGAATGGGTTTCATAGTGTTTATTTTTGTGAGCGTTTGGGTGTCGGAGGGAATGGTTGGGGCGTGTGATTTGCTTAGTGGGGGTGGATTGTCTGTTGAGGGCACTTAGTTTGGATGTGGGAGGGGGGGGTGGGGGCAGGGGATGGGGATGTAAAAGGGAGGGGTTTTTTTTCATTTCATGGGGGATGAGGGGGAAAAGGGGGTTTGAACAGGAGGCACTGGCGGCAGGGTTTTATAGAACGAAGTGCCGAAAAGGACCCCCCCGGGGGAAGGGGGGGAGGGGTTTTCCGTGGGTTACAGGGATTTACAATGGGGGGTTTGGGGGCCCTTTTGGTCAGGGGATCCGACGGGGGGGTTCCCGTGGGGGTATTGTGAAAAGGTTTTCGCGGTTGTTGGAGCTCGTGTGATTGTGCGGGGGGGGTCGAGGTTGGTTAGCTTAGGGGGTATCACTGATTGTTGTATGTGTTTGTATCCGTAGGGGTGGAAGGCTTTTTATTGCCCGGGGGAGATGTGTGGTTTAGTATTGATGTTTTCTTGTAACTTTAGTGATATGGTGACCCCGGGCTCAACCCTTTGGGGGTTTTCAAAAATTTTGTGAAAGGGGGGGCTCTCAGTGGTGTAGGTTTGTGTAGAGCGCATTGAAACGTTTTGTTGGGGGGTGGGGTTTGTTGAGTTGTTGATTGATATTGACTGTAAAAAATATGTTTTAACAGTATTTGGGATGATGGTTTTGCCTTTTTGTTATCGCTTTTTTTGTATTTTTTTTTTTATTTTTAAAGTTTTTTTTATGTTATACTTTTGTTTCAATAAAATATAAAAAAAAATTTCCATCACCACTGATATGCCCATCAGTGTCAAGTGCAAACCCACCTATTGGGGGGACAGTGCTCTATTAGTATCATAAAGACCCCCCAAAATATAGCTAATGTATTAACACTGGGGAAGGGGGCCCGGGCAAATGGTTAGTAGAAAAAAACTATCGTTACATTCGGGAAAACAGAAGCCATACTTTTGGGAAAAAAAATAAACTGAGAGATTAAATAATTTTAATGTCCGATGTAATGGGGGAAACCAAAACCCTTTAGTTTTCAGTAAAATATCTGGGAATCCCTTTTTACCCATGCATGTTGGGGGGAATTGATAGGTAAAATAGTAAAGAAAGGGAAAGCCGACTGAAGTTCCCACAGACAACACAGTGCCCCCCCCACTGAGGTCGCAGGACCCTTAATGTTAGCCCTTATACAATGTCATATTGACTACTTTTCTCTTTTATGGTACTCTGCCTTGACAAAAAAAATGGAAAAATAAACCGAAATCACACAGAACAAAAAGATAAGATTCATCCTGGACCTGGGACCAAGAGAACATATAGGCCAGGATGAATTACAACAATTGGATATGCTGAATATTGAAGACAGAGTAAAACAACTTAAGGGTTTAATCAAGTTTTAAAAAATTTCTCACAGTGTCCAGAAATTTGGGTTTTCAATTTTGTCAAGGTTAAAACCAAAACAGTCATAGTACTAGGGGGAGAGAGCACAACTTTGTAGTACCCCCAGTCATGGCCCGGCTTCAAACACATTTTATTGTACAGAATAAAGGAAATGGAACAGGGTCCTGACATGTCAAAGCCAAAAAATAGGGATCAAGGGCCCAAAAAGAGAGCCAAAA
>WNWK01019612.1:0-37420 GCA_009830355.1 Cherax destructor
AAAAAGAATGAAGAAAACCAAGAGTAAAGGGAACTAAGGTTGCGAGGGAATCAAGGACCAACCTATATGGTTTCTTTCAGGTATATTGGCATAGGATTAGGAAAAGGATAGGCCCATTTAAACGAAAATGGTTTTGCAAGTGATCAGTAACAAGGTCCTCAGAGAACTTGATAGATTGAAACCAAACAGATCACAAGACCCAGACGAGCTGTTTTCAAGGGTTCTAAAGGAATGTTAAACTTACCAAAGCATTTGCTAGTCTCTTCGGCAGATTAATACAAATGTATATCATTCCGAAGAAAGTGGAAAATGACAAATGTGATTCGCATTTTAAAAGCGAACGATTCATCCTTAGCATTAAATTATAGACCTTAGTTGTTGTAAAGATAATGAACTCATTGATGATGCAAATCAAAGCTAACTTTAAAAATATATTTTGATCTACTTGTATGAATCTCAATGCGGTTTTACAAAGGAATATTCTTACCTTACAAATTTACTAACCTCTTTTCTAAGGTATTCAGACCACGATAAAGAACACAATATTGTGAATAGGGACTTCAGTAATACCTTTAATATAGATCCATAGAGGAGACTGATAAAAAAAGTAGCAATGCATAGTATAGAAGGAGTAATCTGCTGGATCAAGTCATAGCTGACCGACAGACAGCAGTGTGAATAAATGGCGAGAGAATAGAATGGGGACTCGTTATAAGTGGAGTACCACAAGGGTCTGTAGTGGGGCCCTTGTTCACTCTACATAAACGACAATTCACCATAAAAATATTCGTTCACTAAAATAAATAAGGATATTGAGTTTCAATAAACATTTAATCTGACATGATCAGTGTACGATAAAAAGAACCAAAGATACTACTCATTTGCCTAAAAAAAAATTCTCCATCTTTGAAAATGGCAGCTATCAAATTAAAGCCCCAGAGTTAGAATGTCTACCCAAGTTTTGTGAATTAGTCGTTTAACCGACAAACATTTTTATTATTTTTGCGAGGCTATAGTGTGGAGCCTGGGCTACCGATACATAATATTAACATTAATAACTCTGCTTTTGCCCTAACTCTACAATTCTTCATCATAACTGTCCATAAACTGTTGCACTTTAAGTGTCTAACTCTTCCCTCGACATAATAAATAATATGGAACAAAAATCAGAAAGCTAAGTTTTTTTCACTCTATTTTAGTTTTTTCTACTATAGTGAAACTTGTTTATATTCATAAAAAAGAAAATGCATTTTTCACAAACCTTCAATTTCTTTGATGGTGAGAGAAAGTGTTTTTTTGTCTTGGAACTTGAAGACTAGAGGTTGTCCCACTGTAAAACCATGTTTGGCAAATTGTTCCATGAAGGTCATAGCCATCTGGTCGGTGTTGTAAGGGTCATTGGTAGTGCTCTTCTTCTGCAGGAAATCTGCCTCCAGGATCATGGAGCCGATGAGCTGGCGGTGTGGGTCGTGCACGTACGGCTCCACGCGGATCTGATCAAATTACAACATAAGAACATAAGAACATAAGAAAGAAGGAACACTGCAGCAGGCCTACTGGCCCATGCGAGGCAGGTCCAAATCTCCAACGGCTTAAGCCAATGCCCCGACCCAGCCAGGTCAGGTTACATTCACTTAAGGAAGGAGCACTGCATCTGACCTAGTAGCACAACCTAGTCAGGACCAATTCACACCCAACCGCACCCACTCATATAATTGGCTCAGGTTAGATGAAAGTTGTCAGGAAACAGGACATTTGCTTCCTGACCTGTGGTCTTAGTCACAGGTCGACCACCGCTCTATATTTTGATCATTTAACAGATGCCTTCCACTGGCTTACCGACCCAAGTCTTAAAAATTAAAGACAACATCATTTGATGTTCAGGTTTAGCCTAGTGATCCATATTAGTCAGACCCACTTCAGCCAAACACTCAAACACCTGTAACGAAAATTTGCCACATGCGAATGTAAACAATTCAAGGAGTGAGGTAAAATCGAGCCTGTGGTCTGGCCTGTGGTCTGGCCTATGGTCTGGCCTATGGTCTGGCCTGTGGTCTGGCCATCTGGTTGGTACAATAGTTCTTGGGCATGGAACTCTCACTTCACTCTTTTAATTATTACCACTCCTATGTCTTTTTAAATATATATATTTTTTTTTCTTTTGAACGAATAAAAGCTTCAGAATCCATCAGATTCATTCTTCCATATTTAAATATAATGATTATAAAATTTATAAAAAAAAATACAGGATGCAATTTAATTTGTTTACAGACTGCCTTTTTTGAGGCGAACTCTATAATAATTAAAAATTGTAAAGTTTAATAAAATTGCGAGAATATTCATGGAGTTATGGACACTATAGATCTGTAAGAGGTATTAGTAAACAACTGGAATATTAATCACAGAGTGAAGATCTAAGTGATCTTTTACACAACTTGATGTAAAACACTGACCTCAAGGAAGAGACACATACATTAATAACCTTTACATATCTCAGTACAAAGTATCAACCACGATGACGAGATTAATTACCTCCTGGTCCAGAGACAACATTGCTTGTTTGCGATGAATGGCATTGAAGCCGATGTGGCCTGGCTTGACCCCACGGTCATGTCTGATGGTGTAGATGAAGTGCTTGGTCTGGTCATTGGTCACTTGGATGTACCTGGGGAAGTGGGTAACAAGAGTCTGTCAAACGTTACCAAAACAATTGACAAAGAAATCAGTAAATATGTTTGTTGTTAGAATAATTAACAAGAAATAATGATGATTAAAAACTTTTGAATGACAACACTGAAAGGATGATTATATTCATGATGGATACCCATTATATTCATGATGGATACCCATTATATTCATGATGGATGCCCATTATATTCATGATGGATACCCATTATATTCATGATGGATACCCATTATATTCATGATGGATGCCCATTATATTCATGATGGATACCCATTATATTCATGATGGATACCCATTACATTCATGATGGATACCCATTATATTCATGATGGATGCCCATTATATTCATGATGGATACCCATTATATTCATGATGGATGCCCATTATATTCATGATGGATACCCATTATATGCATGATGGATGCCCATTATATTCATGATGGATGCCCATTATATTCATGATGGATACCCATTATATTCATGATGGATACCCATTATATTCATGATGGATGCCCATTATATTCATGATGGATACCCATTATATTCATGATGGATACCCATTATATTCATGATGGATACCCATTATATTCATGATGGATACCCATTATATTCATGATGGATACCCATTATATTCATGATGGATGCCCATTATATTCATGATGGATACCCATTATATTCATGATGGATACCTATTATATTCATGATGGATACCCATTATATTCATGATGGATACCCATTATATTCATGGACACCCATTATATTCATGAACACCCATTATATTCAACATTGATACCCATTATATTCATGGACACCCATTATATTCATTGACACACATTATATTCATGGACACTCATTATATTCACTTTGAATGTCCATTATATTCACTTTGAATGCCCATTATATTCATGGACGCCCATTATATTCAAGATAGACACATATTATATTCATGGACACCCATTATATTCATGATGGATGCCCATTATATTCATGGACTCCCATTATATTCATCATGGATGCCCATTATATTCATGGACACCCATTATATTAATGATGGTTACCAATTATATTCATGGACACCCATTATATTCATGATTGATGCCCATTATATTCATGATTGATGCCCATTATATTCATGGGCACCCATTATATTCATGGACACTTATTATATTCAAAATATATGCCCATTATATACATGGACACCCATTTAATTCATGATAGATGTTCATTATATTCATGGACACCAATTTATATTCATGATGGATGCTCATTATATTCATGATGGATGCTCATTATATTCATGGATACCCATTATATTCATGATGGATGCCCATTATATTCATGATGGAGGCCCATTATATTCATGATGGAGGCCCATTATATTCATGATGGATGCCCATTATATTCATGATGGAGGCCCATTATATTCATGGATACCCATTATATTCATTATGGATGCCCATTATATTCATGATGGAGGCCCATTATATTCATGATGGAGGCCCATTATATTCATGATGGAGGCCCATTATATTCATGATGAATGTCCATTATATTCATGATGGAGGCCCATTATATTCATGATGGAGGCCCATTATATTCATGATGGAGGCCCATTATATTCATGGACGCCCATTATATTCATGGACACCCATTATATTCATGATGGATGCCCATTATATTCGTGAACACCCATTATATTCATGATGGATGCCCACTTTATTCATGTAAATCCATTATATTCATGATGGATGCCCATTATATTCATGGACACCCATTATATTCATGGACACCCATTATATTCATGATGGATACCCATTATATTCATGGACACCCATTATATTCATGATGAACACCCATTATATTCATGGACACCTATTATATTCATGATGGATACCCATTATATTCATGGACACCCATATTCATGATGGACACCCATTATATTCATGATGGACACCCCTTATATTCGTGAACACCCATTAGAGAAGTAGTCTATAATGCAGTTTATATTAATGTTACAACTCCATCCTCCTCCTCTTGATCCTCCTCCTCTTGATCCTCCTCCTGAACCTCTTCCTCCTGATCCTTCTCCTCTGATCCTCCTTCTCTTGATTCTCCCCCTGAACCTCCCCTCTTGATCCTCCTGCTCCTGAACCTCTCCCTCTTCATCCTCTTCCTGAACCTCCTCCTCCTGATCCTCCTCCTCTTGATCCTCCTCCTGAACCTCCTCCTGATCCTCCTCCTCTTGATCTTCCTCCTGAACCTCCTCATCTTGATCCTCCTCCTCTTGATCCTCTTCCTGATCCTCCTCCTAAACCTCTTGATTTTCCTCATGATCCTCCTCCTCTGTTGATCCTTCACCTGCTCTTGGTTCTAATCCTGATCCGCCAAGTCGTAATTCTTCTCTTGACCCTCCTCTTGATCCTTCCCTCCTGATCCTCCTCCTGATTCTTCTGCTGATCCTCCTGCTCTTGATCCACCTCCTGATCCTGAATCTAGTGCTGATCCATCTCCTCTTCCTGATCCTCATCCTCCTGCTGATCCACCTCCTCTTCCTGATCCTCCTGCTGATCCACCTCCTCTTCCTGATCCTCCTGCTGATCCACCTCCTGATCCTGATTCTAGTGCTGATCCATCTCCTCTTCCTGATCCTCATCCTCCTGCTGATCCACCTCCTCTTCCTGATCCTCCTGCTGATCCACCTCCTCTTCCTGATCCTCCTGCTGATCCACCTCCTCTTCCTGATCCTCCTGCTGATCCACCTCCTCTTCCTGATCCTCTTGCTGATCCACCTTCTCTTCCTGCTGATCCACCAGGACCTGCTGATCCACCTCCTTTTCCTGATCCTCCTACTGATCCACCTCCTCTTCCTGATCTTCCTGCTGATCCACCTTCTCTTCCTGATCCTCCTGCTGATCCACCAGGACCTGCTGATCCACCTCCTCTTCCTGATCCTCCTGCTGATCCACCTCCTCTTCCTGATCCTCCTGCTGATCCACCTTCTCTTCCTGATTATCTTGCTGATGATCCACCTCCTGATCCTCCACTAACCTGGGAGTGAGGATCATCATGCACATTATCAGTGGAAACTAATAATATGTACTGAGAACTAAGGTTAACCCCTCCCCTCTCTCACCCCTTCCCCTCTCTCACTCCTTCCTCTCTCTCACCCCTTCCCCTCTCTCACCCCTTCCTTTCTGTCTTAACCCTTCTCCTCTCTTACCCCTTCCTATCTCTCACCCCTTTCCCTCTCTCACTCCTTCCCCTCTCTCTTACAATTTCCCTCTCACTTACCCCTTTCCCTCTTTCTTACCCTTCCTTTCTCTCTTAACCCTTCAACTCTCTTCCCCTTCCCCTCTACTTCCCCTCTCTTACCCTACCCGTTTCTCTTAACCATTCCTCTCTCTCACCTATTCCCCTCTCTTACCCTTCCTTCTCTCTTAGCCCTTCCCCTCTCTTACCCTTCCCCTCTCTTACCTTTACCCTATCTTACCCCTTCCCCTCTCTCTTACCCTTCCCCTCTCTTACCCTTCCCGTTCTTCTTATCCCTTCCTATCTTTCACCCCTTCCCCTCACTTACCCCTTCCTCTCTCTTACCCCTTTCCCTGTCTCTTCCCCTTCCCTCTCTCTTAACCATTCCCCTCTTTCACCCTTTCCCCTCTCTCTTCCTTTGCAGATGACACCCGAATTTGCATGACAGTGTCCACCATTGAAGACACTGCGAGACTCCAGGAGGACATCAACCAAATCTTTAAATGGGACCCAGAAAACAATATGGAGTTCAGTGATGAGAAATTTCAATTACTCCGATATGGAAATCGTGAGGAAATTAAAACTATATAGAAGTATAAAACAAATTCCAACCACACAATAGAACGAAAAACAAATGTTAAAGACCTGGGAGTGATAATGTCAGAGTATCTCACCTTCAAAGACCACAACATTGCATCAATCGCATATGCTAGAAAAATTACAGGATGGATAATGAGAACCTTCAAAACTAGGGATGCTAAGCCCATGATGACAGTCTTCATGTCGCTTGTTCTATCTAGGCTGGAATGTTGCTGTACACTAGCTGCACCTTTCAAGGCAGGTGAAATTGCTGACCTAGAAAATGTACAGAGAACTTTCATGGCACATATAACTGCGATAAAAAAACCTCAATTACTGGGTACACTTGAAGTTCCTCAACCTGTATTCCCTAGAACGCAGGCGGGAGAGATACATGATTAAATACACTTTGAAAATCCTAGAGGGATTAGTACCAAACTTGCACACGAAAATCACTCCCGATGAAAGCAAAAGACTCGGCAGACGATGCAACAACTTATGTCATCTCCCACACAAATCTTGCCAGGCTTAATACCATTGTTAACGACGAATTAATAAAAATATCAACATGGATGACAGCCAATAAACTTACACTCAACACTGATAAGACCTTCTATATTATGTTTGGCAACAGAGCAGGTGATGCACAATTAAACATTAATATCAACACTACACCTATTGCTAAACATAACGAGGGCAAGTTCCTGGGCCTTCACCTTGACAGCAGCCTGAAATTCAGCACCCATATCCAACACATAACAAAGAAAGTGTCCAAAACTGTGGGGATCCTCTCTAAGATACGGTATTATGTACCACAATCAGCCCTACTCACACTATACTACTCACTCATCTATCCCTACCTCACATATGCCATTTGTGCATGGGGATCAACAGCAATTACCCACCTAAAGCCAATAATAACCCAACAAAAAGCCGCAGTAAGAATTATCACGCAATCCAACGCTAGGCAGCACACCCCTCCCCCACTCTTCAAAGACCTAAATCTACTCACTGTTCAGAACATCCATACTTATTACTCTGCTACCTACATTTATAGAACCTTAAATTCCAACTTTAACCCTGAGCTAAAACACTTTCTTGACAGTTGTGACAGGACCCATAGACATAATACCAGACATAAACATCTCTTTGACATTCCCCGTGTCCGACTAAATCTATACAAAAATTCAATGCGCATAAAAGGGCCTAAAATCTGGAACTCCCTGCCTGAAAACTCTAGAACTGCAGACACAACCTCCATTTTCAAAAGCACCGTTAAAAAACATCTTATCTCACTTACGCACCCAACCGGTTGCTAACCACATAAAAACTACTTTATCTTGCACATATCCACAGCTAAATACACTTATTGATATCTGTGATTCCCCTTAATTTGCACAGTACTAACCAAAATTCTAATACACCTATTGCTTCATAATTCTTAAGCTAGTCATAAGTTTGCCTAAGACACTCCAATATAGAAACTGTATTATGCCAATACATCACCTTTATCATTAATATATAAACTAAATGCTAAATTCTTAAACTAATTGTTAAATTCTTAAATGTTTAAATTTCAGTACCTCAATTTTGTAAACCTAGTTAATAACTACAATTACCTAACCTTACTATCAGTATAATCATTGTGTCACTATTGAGTAAGACCTATCATAAGACTGCCTGAAAAGCCTAGGCTTACCTAGGCATATTATTGGCCATCTTGTAATATCTACTTCATAAAATGTACAATTATAAGTACACCCCACCTTGTATATTACTCGAAATAAAGAATTTGAATTTGAATTTGAATTTGAATGAAAAGCAGGGGCGCCACTAGCACGATAAGAGACAACATAATAATATTGGTAATCCCCCTTATCTATGCTGGGAGGGAGTTGAACAGTCTTGGGCAAGACTGTTCAACTCCCTCCCAGCATAGATAAGGGGGATTACCAATAGACCCCTGACTGTCTTCAAGAAGGCACTGGACAGGCATCTAAAGTCAGCACCTTACCAGCGGGGTTGTGGTTCATACTTCGGGTTGCGTGCAGCCAACAGTAACAGCCTTGTTGATCAGGCCCTGACCCAATGGGCCATGGGGGCGTTGACCTCCGAAACCCTCTCCAGGTATACTTCAGGTATTACCCCTTCCCATCTCCCTTACCCTTTCCTCTCTCTTACACATTCCCCTTTCTCTTACCTTTCCCATCTCTCTTACCCTTCCTCTCTCTCTCACCATTCCCCTCTCTTACCCTTGCCCTCACTCACCCCTTCCCCTCTCGCTTACACTTTCCCTTTCTCACACCTTTCACTCTCTTTTACCTCTTCCCCTCTCTCTTACCTCTTCCCCTCTCTCTTACCCTTCCCCTCTCTCTTACCCTACCCCTCTCTTGCCCTTTCCCCTTCCCTTCCCTTACTCTTCCACTCTCATTTACTCTTTCCCCTCTCTTACCCTTCCCCGCTCTCTTACCCTTTCCCCTCTCTTACCTTTCCTTCTCTCTTACCCATCCCCTCTCTTGTCCCCTTCCCCTCTCTCTTACCCTTCACCTCTTTCTTACCCTTCCCATCTCTCTTACCCCTTCCCCTCTCTCTTGCCCTTCCCTTCCCTTACCCCTTCCTCTCTCTCTTCCACTTCCCCTCACTCGTCCCCTTGTTGTGTGGGTATTGGGAGAACAAATATGGTTGAAGTAAACTCACGGATGGATGGTAAAGTAGGTATATTACGTGAGTGGGAGAGGTACCCACGGTTATTTAGAGCATTACAATCAGATGTATCATGACCATGTATCCTGTGATAAGTGCAATATGGTAATTCTGAGTTGGGCTCTTCGACAGTACGACGTTTCTTAGGGGCATTGTCAGGACATTTTACTGCAATATGTCCTCTATAACCACAGTTGTAGCAGGTACGTTTGCTGTGGTCACTATAGTTACTACAATTACTATGAGCATACTGACTTTTTACACTCCCTTTTGATGATAAACGAGAACGATAGTTACTGGGATCTTGCCTTGTTGCACAAACAACAGGTGGGGCTGAGTACTGCAGCTCAGGTAATGTAGATTGCACAGACTTACGGTGAGGAAACGATTTAGGGGGGCACAAATCACGGACATGTCCAAGAGCTTCAAGTGGTTCCACATTGACTGTTAAGGGGCTTGCCTTATAAGCATACACTGATGTAGGTGGCATCAACTGCTTAATGGCGCCATAAGCTGCAAATTTACCCACTGACCAAGCGTCCATTACATGCCCAGGGGAGAATAAAGTGGATTTTTGGATCCCCGTCACAAACGACGATAGTAGGGTATCCAACCATAACGCGAATTGGTACAACTCTTCATCGGGCCTAGGGACCACGTTCACTAATTCCCTTAGTACAATAAACGGGTCTACAGCTTCCTTTGGATTGAGAAACTTACGTATTCTGGATTCGTACTTTTCCCATTTCATTAGGCCTTTAAATTCATGCATTCGCTACAGGGTTAACACATTATTTGCAGCTGGCGACCTAGCCAAGGATTCTTTCGCCATAGTAATAAGGCCCTCCTCTGATGGAGGACTTTCTACAGAGTTTGCCCTTGAACAGATGGCAAGGAACCAGTCATCAAGATTGTCTGGGTTACCATTAAAAAGTGGTAGTGAATCAAGGGGGTCTCGAGAGTAATTAAGAGGACGAGGAGTCTTTTGTCATTCGTCAATCGAGAGACTTTCAGTAGGGCGGTCTACGTCGTTGCCTTGAGTGGCAACAAACACCCCATCACAACTTTCATTGACTTGAACCATAATTTGGAGCAAATGAATGAGAAATTAATTAAAAGAAAAGAAAAACTAGTTTGAACACTCTTACTCCTAATTGCAAGCAAAGCAAGTTAACTCAATGAAACAATTACTGAAACAATTCACTAAGAACACTGACTTTAATCAACTTAAGAGTGAATTTGGTCAAACAACACTTGAAAACAAATGAAAATTATTGACAAGAAAAAAAAATAATGAACAGACTAATTAACAAAAAGAATGATAACACTTACAGGAACTGAAGAACAACTCATCAAAACTCAACAAAAAGTCATGCTCTTTGTTGACTGTTTATAATTACTTATCAGAAGAGCTTGAGATCTTCAACAAAACTTATGGTACTATTCTGCAAGGTTAAAGCACATTAACACTGTATAAAAATAACAAGTACACAAAACAATATTGGGTGCAAGGGAAAAAAAAGAACACTGACTGCAACACATAAGAATTAGCAGGGAAATACTGGGAAAAGGTTAAATTACTTGGAGAGGAAAAAAATAATTTATAAAGTTACTGGAGCAAGCAAAAATTAATTTCACAATTAAAACATTAACAAACAAGGGTAAAGGATTAAATGATAACTCTGGGATAGAACACTTGGTGGAACACAAGAATTAGCAAGAAAAACACAGGGACAATGCTGGAGAAAAAAAAATTAAATTCTTGTAAAAATACTACTAGGTGGAATTATTGGAACACAACAATAATGAAATTAAAGAAAATTTCAAGAAGTGGGTAACTGATTTAAAATACACTTGATGCTCAATAATAATAAAAAAAAGTTATACTTACTGCATACTTGGTAAACACAACACAATTCAAAAAGATATATGACACATTAATTAATCAGAGACGATACTAGTAAAATTGAAAAACTAATTCAAGTGAGAGTATTACACATAACACTGGGTAGGTTAAAATCACAATCCCAGGATAACTCAAAGTTCACTCGCAAATTATCTCTAGATTATCTGAAAAATAAAAACAGAACACGGTAAATGTCTGTAGGCTGTAGAACTGTTAACGGTGTGGAGTAATGTTGTAGAAGAGATTGTTGTCGTCTGGTCCACTCGTGGAGAAACTTGGAGAATTTGTGCATAAATGATGAACTACGAATCTGGGCTTTAGACCGTTGGCACAAACAGCTAGGAAGAACACACACGCAGGATGCTCGACCCGATTCATAGCCAATAAACTGCTTGCAGAACCCAGTTAAGGGTGAAATTATCCACACTTGATGCTTTGTGTGGGCACGTGGCTGATGGCGGCGTCTGTTTGCGTGGGCTGAGCTGAAGTGGTCCCACGTAGCTGACTGAGCATCACACGCACCTTGGCTTACGCCACTTATAAAAAGCATGTGAATTTAACCCAGGGTGGCTTGGAACACACCCAGAATACCACAGGGATGGTATTATCACTCAGAGCAGCGATACACTGGAGTACAAGGACGATATAAATGTATGGACTCCCGTGGCTTACTTCTCAGCTGGGTTGGCTTGGCTTGCTGAGTTACTAGAACTTTTCACACAGGTTGACTGGCTTGGAATCTTGGAACAATTAGCTCAGCAGGGTTAGTACACTGGCTTAAGCCTAGGCTGACGTAACTGGTGGGTTGCTTGGACACAGGGCACTCTCCCCTCACAAACTGGGTTATCTCGTCAAATTTGCAAAACCTGGGTCTACCCCTCGTAGGTTTTAACAAATAACATGTGAGGCACTTAGCTGACCAAGAAATATAGTAGACTGGTTGGCGAATTACTGCATGGAGTTGGTAGGTGGGTAGGCCGACACACTGGTACACAAGGTGTCTACTGGCTTTGTTGAATTCTATCTCCCTTTATCTCTATAATCGTGTGGGTATTGGGAGAACAAATATGGTTGAAGTAAATTCACTGATGGATGGTGAAGTAGGCATATTACGTGAGTGGGAGAGGTACCCCAGTGCGTCCGATCCAGTCTTGGGTCTGCCTAGGAATGAGAGAGAGGCCTCTGACATAGCTCTCATTTGGTGCGAGTCTGTGACGTCACAAGTAACAAGGGAGCATTCATGTAACGACTAGGGTTACTTATACAGTAATACACTACACAAGTGTATACATATTACTGACATGACACCCTTCCCCTCTGTCTAACCCTGTTGCATGCAAAGAGCATGTCCCCTTATTTGGAGCATGTTAAACACACCCACATAGGCTGCCTCACCAACCAGCGAACCATCTTGTTAAGGGTTTGGTGATCGGGGCCCCATCACCAGACCAACGACTTGGTTCAACCAATCATAACATGGATCCAGCAATGGTAAAGGTGACATGGATTCCACTCACAATTTTGCCATTGTCATTCCCACCCTGCGCTGGTTGTTGTTCGGTTGTCTCTGTCTCTTGGCTGTTGTTTTGCCTTGA
Source organism: Cherax destructor (assembly GCA_009830355.1). NCBI lineage: Eukaryota > Metazoa > Arthropoda > Malacostraca > Decapoda > Parastacidae > Cherax > Cherax destructor. The sequence continues at coordinate 12,718 of WNWK01019612.1, forward strand.
CTACCGTGGCATGCACTAATACTACTCTATTTGTATATAGTGTACATAAGTTGTATACAGCCTTATAAATATACTTAGTGAAGGAAAATACAAAATTCATAATTGCTTGGTGAAGAAAATACAATTCAAAGCATTTTCTACTGTGTTTCTTTGCTCCAAGCTCCCTTTTACACTCAGGATAACAGGCCTTAGAACCTGAATTTGGAGACTTAGAGCAGGAGTTAAGCCTAGAGTTGAAGTTGTAGCAGGAGCTAGTCTTGTATCATTTAGATAGCTTGCTATCTGGCATTGCTTACACTTTGCCAACACTTCACAAATTTTGTGTGTCATCTTTGCATTCGCTTCGCTACGGTCAGCCTTGCTATTGTGTGAGTATTCTGCAATTTGGTTTGCTATTGCATGTCAGCCTTGCTATTGTGTGTGCATATTGGCTTTGTTATTGTGTGTCAGCCTTGCTATCGTGTGAGTATTCTGCAGTCGTACCGTGCATAGCAGCTTCAGCGTGTTACATTGGGGTTAATGCCACCTACCCGAGTCAGGTGATTAGTGTCTGAATACACTCTCCAAAACCTGCCCAAATTCTCTCTACAGCATTGTTGGCGAATTGCTCATGCTATTGGTATTGACTATCAACGGTCCCTCATGGTGTCGCAGTTGCGTGATATTATAAGGACTAAATTGAAAACTGAAACTATGGCACATCAGACTAATGTTTCTCTCCCTACAGGAGCTGTTAACCATAGGTCACCATAAAGGTATCTACAAAATAATGGAAGAGACAGAACTCCTGAGCAAAACCAGCAGTCTCGTGAAGTCACAGGTGTGGGATTATCTACAGGCGAGTCTGCTTCATTGGCACTTCAGTTAGCCAGACTCAATCTTGAACAAACTAAAGAACAGCGTGCATTTGCTAAGGAGGAGTTTGATAGAGAGAAGGAGAGGAGGCAATTCAATCAGACAGTAGATGACTTCAGTTTGCAAAGGGCAGTGCAGTTTGTTCCTCGTTTTGTTGAAGCAGAGCCTGAACAGTTTTTCGAAGCATTTGAAAACCAGGCTCGAGCTTTAAGGTGGCCTGAGGTTCATTGGACGGCACTGGTGCATACTGCGTTGTTTGGTAAGGCACAAGAGTTTACGTCAATTCTGAATAATGAAGACTTTGGTAACTATGACATTGTGAAAACCACTGTTCTTGGGGCATATTAATGTATTCCTGCCAAGTATACGAAAGAATTCAAACTAGGCAGAAGGCAGCTGGGTCAGTCTTACATTGATTTTGTAAGACAGCAGACCAGGGCTTTTACAAAGTGGTACAAGGCAAGTGGTGTCATTGATTTTGATAATCTGGTGCAGCTCATCTTGGTGGACAACCTGCTGGAGTCTGTTAGCCCAGAGGTTCGAGTCTTTCTTCAAGATCGTTCATTGAAAGCAGCCAGGTTGGCTGATACTTTTGAAACTAACCGCTCCTTGTCCGAGCGGTCTTATCTCTTTCCTCAACAGCCTGGTATGAGAAGAGATCGTCAAAGAAGAGTTCCTGAGTGGAGAAATGTCAAGATGAAGGTGAATCTCGTCGGCAGCCAACTAAGTCACCTGGTGAGCAGCGTTACTTCACTCATGATCAACCTGGTGAGCGACCTCAAACTACCCAACATGGTGATACGAGGCGGCAGTATCCAGAGTGGCGTAAGCCACAAAATCAATGCGGAGCCAAAGTCAAAGCTGAAACTGTATGTTACCTATGTAATAAATCCGGCCACATCAGGCCCAATTGCCCAAATAACCCCCAACCATTAGCGAAAATTTATAATGTCCCTAGCAATATGACTCAAAAAGAAGTAGAGAAGGGGATGGCCCCCTACTATAGCACTTGTCTTATATCCCTTCAGGAACATTCAGAGAAAATGGAAGTTAGAACCTTTAGGGATACTGGAGCATACTGCTCACTTATAGGAGAGGGAGTACTTCCCCTTTCTGAACAAACCTCTTTGCACTCCTCAGTTCTGTTAGAAGCTTTGTAGGTGTATCGAATGGATTCCCCATGAAAGATGCGATGTTATTACTGGGTAATAACATTGAGTCTACTAAATGTACTGAACCAATAATGATTAATTCTTCCCCGATGTTGGCCATAACTCGAGCAAAATTCAAAGGGATGTCTGATGAGAATGTTAACTCGTCCTTGGACGACTCTGATCTCGGACTAGCCAATTTGTTTTATGAGGAAAACTGGCCAGGGCCTCGTAAATTTAATGAACAGACCCAGATCAAACCTTCCTATTCTAGAATTGCAGGATTGCCAGATGTCTCTGTTTCCATGCCTGAGGGACTGTCCTTTCGGGAGGAACAACGAAAAGACTCCTCACTAAACTACGCTTTTAAGGCAGCCATGGGTAAATCCACTTCAGTTCACCCAGTCAAATATCAACTTAAAAAACGTTACTTAGTCTGCACTGAAACTGGTAAGGAGGTAGAGGGAAGACAGCATACAGATAGATTAGTAGTTCCCCAAAAATTTAGATCTCAGATATTAAATATAGCCCATAACTCTTCTTTAGGAGGCCATTTGGGAATTACCAAAACTATTTATGGAATATTAAAAGAATTCTTTTGGCTAAAGTTAAGGCAAGATGTAAAGAATCATATCCGCTGTTGTCTAGACTGTCAGCAGGTAGGGAAACCTGGACACCCTATTAAACCTGCACCTCTCCATCCCATTTCTGCTAATAGAGAACCTTTTTCAGATTTAATAATAGATTGTGTAGGTCCACTACCTAAGTCTAAGTCTGGAAATCAATACTTATTCACAATCATGGATAGAGTAACCAGATATCCAGAGGCAGTTCCTATGCGCAGTATAAACACCAAAGCAATCCTTAAAGCCTTAACTAAATTTATCTCTTGCTTTGGAATTCCTAAATCTATTCAAAGTGATCAAGGTACTAACTTCACTGCCAAAGCATTTAGGGAAACTAGGCTGGGAATAGTTCATAACCTATCCACTGCCTATCATCCTCAGTCCCAAGGCGCCTTGGAAAGATTCCATCAGACGTTAAAAACAATGATGATAACTTTTTGCATGCATTTTCCTACAGACTGGGATGAATCACTTCCTCTGTTGCTGCTCGCAATTAGAGAAACTGTGCAAGAGTCTACAGGATACAGTCCATTTGAACTGATTTTTGGGCACAATGTACGAGGTCCTCTAAGAGTGCTCAAGGAAGGATGGATGGGAGAAGACGCCTCCACAACCCTCTACAACCCTTCAAGGTTGCAGGTAGCACGTCAGTTGGCTAAGGCTAACTTAAAGGCAGCTCAGAATACAATGAAACAGAGGTATGACAGAAATTCAAAGTTTCGCTCCTTCCATCAGGAGATAAGGTGTTGGTACAGGAGCCTATACCTGGCCACACCTTGAAAGCTAGATTTACGGGACCCATGCAAATTGTAAGTAAATTATCTGATGTAAATTATGTGGTATCTCCCCTTAACAAGACCTCAAAAAGTAAAACCTACCACATTAATCAAATTAAAGCCTTTAATACACCAGATAAAGTCCCAGTAATGACTCTGTCCTCTGCCTCTGATGACCCAGACTCTTTGCACTCTGAGATCAATGTAAAGCTTCCCAATTCGATCCTCCTTAATGACCCTAGTTCTTTAATGTTGGGGCTGTCTCAGAATCAAGTAACTAGTTTAAGTGCGCTCTTACAGTCTTATCCTGATATTTTTTCGGATGTGCCGAAAAAATGTACACTAGGATATCATGACGTAGATGTTGGAAACTCTAAACCTATTAAACTCTCCCCCTACAGAGCTAATCCTGAAAAACAGAGGCTACTTCAGCAGGAGGTAGAATTTCTGTTAGAGCATAGGTTAGTGGAGGAGTCATCTAGTCCGTGGGCCTCACCGTTCATCGTTGTTAACAAAGCTGATGGAGGGTTTCGAATGTGTACAGATTACCGTAAGGTGAATGACGTCACAATTGCAGATGCTTATCCTCTGCCAGGTCTGGATGACGTAATCGACTTTGTGGGTAAGGCTACTTTTGTATCCAAATTGGACCTCCTTAAGGCGAAAGAAATCTCTGCCTTCGTAATTTCAGGAGGTCATTATCAATATACAGTGACCCACTTCGGAATGAAAAACTCGACTGCATCATTCCAGACTGATCCATCAGGCTAAGTGATCTCTACCATGGCTAAGTGACCTCTTCCCTGGCTAAGTGACCTCTACCCTGGCTAAGTGACCTCTACCCTGGCTAAGTGACCTCTACCCTGGCTAAGTGATCTCTACCATGGCTAAGTGACCTCTACCTTGATTAAGTGACCTCTACCCTGGCTAAGTGACCTCTACCCTGGCTAAATGATCTCTGCTCTGGCTAAGTGACCTCTACCCTGGTTAAGTGACCTCTACCCTGGCTAAGTGACCTTTACCCTGGCTAAGTGACCTCTACCCTGGCTAAGTGATCTCCACCCTGGCTAAGTGACCTCTACCCTTTCAAAGTGACCTCTACCCTGGCTAAGTGACCTCTACCCTGGCTAAGTGACCTCTACCTTGACTAAGTGACCTCTACCCTTGCTAAGTGACTTCTTCCCTGGCTAAGTGATCTCTACCCTGGCTAAGTGACCTCTTCCCAGGCTAAGGGATCTCTACCATGGCTAAGTGACCTCTTCCCTGGCTAAGTGATCTCTACCATGGCTAAGTGACTTCTTCCCTGGCTAAGTGACCTCTACCCTGGCTAAGTGACCTCTACCCTGGCTAAGTGATCTCTACCATGGGTAAGTGACCTCTTCCCTGGCTAAGTGACCTCTACCCTGGCTAAGTGACCTCTTCCCTGGCTAAGTGACCTCTACCCTCGCTATGTGACCTCTACCCTGCGTAAGTGACCTCTACCCTGGCTGAGTGATCTCTACCTTGATTAAGTGACCTCTACCCTGGCAAAGTGAACTCTACCCAGGCTAAATGATCTCTAATCTGGCTAAGTGACCTCTACCCTGGTTAAGTGACCTCTACCCTGGCTAAGTGACCTTTACCCTGGCTAAGTGACGTCTACCCTGGCTAAGTGATCTCCACCCTGGCTAAATGACCTCTACCCTTTCTAAGTGACCTCTACCCTGGCTAAGTGACCTCTACCCTGGCTAAGTGACCTCTACCTTGACTAAGTGACCTCTACCCTGGCTAAGTGACCTTTACCCTAGGTAAGTGATCTCTACCCTGGCTATGTGACCTCTACCCTGGTTAAGTGATCTCTACCATTACTAAGTGACCTTTACCCTGGCTAAGTGACTTCTTCCCTGGCTAAGTGATCTCTACCCTGGCTAAGTGACCTCTTCCCAGGCTAAGGGATCTCTACCATGGCTAAGTGACCTCTTCCCTGCCTAAGTGATCTCTACCCTGGCTAAGTGACTTCTTTCCTGGCTAAGTGACCTCTACCCTAGCTAAGTGACCTCTACCCTGGCTAAGTGATCTCTACCATAGCTAAGTGACCTCTTCCCTGGCTAAGTGACCTCTACCCTGGCTAAGTGACCTCTTCCCTGGCTAAGGGACCTCTACCCTCGCTATGTGACCTCTACCCTGGGTAAGTGACCTCTACCCTGGCTGAGTGACCTCTACCTTGATTAAGTGACCTCTACCCTGGCAAAGTGACCTCTACCCTGGCTAAATGATCTCTGCTCTGGCTAAGTGACCTCTACCCTGGTTAAGCGATATCTACCCTGGCTAATTGACCTTTACCCTGGCTAAGTGACCTCTACCCTGGCTAAGTGATCTCCACCCTGGCTAAATGACCTCTACCCTTTCTAAGTGACCTCTACCCTGGCTAAGTGACCTCTACCCTGGCTAAGTGACCTCTACCTTGACTAAGTGACCTCTACCCTGGCTAAGTGACCTTTACCCTGGGTAAGTGATCTCTACCCTGGCTATGTGACCTCTACCCTGGCTAAGTGATCTCTACCATTACTAAGTGACCTCTACCCTGGCTAAGTGACTTCTTCCCTGGCTAAGTGATCTCTACCCTGGCTAAGTGACCTCTTCCCTGGCTAAATGATCTCTACCATGGCTAAGTGACCTCTACCCTGGCTAAGTGACCTCTACCCTGGCTAAGTGATCTCTACCATGGCTAAGTGACCTCTTCCCTAGCTAAGTGACCTCTATCCTGGCTAAGTGACCTCTACCCTGGCTAAGTGACCTCTACCCTGGCTAAGTGACCTTTACCCTCGCTAAGTGACCTCTACCCTAGCTAAGTGACCTCTACCCTAGCTAAGTGACCTCTACACAGGCTATGTGACCTCGTCCATGGAAATGTGACCTCTACCTTGACTAAGTGACCTCTACCCTGGCAAAGTGATCTCCACCCTGGCTAAGTGACCTCTACCCTTTCTAAGTGACCTCTACCGTTGCTAAGTGACCTCTACCCTGGCTAAGTGACCTCTACCTTGACTAAGTGACCTCTACCCTGGCTAAGTTACCTTTACCCTTGGTAAGTGATTTCTACCCTGGCTATGTGACCTCTACCCTGGCTAAGTTACCTTTACCCTGGGTAAGTGATCTCTACCCTGGCTATGTGACCTCTACCCTGGCTAAGTGACCTTTACCCTGGGTAAGTGATCTCTACTCTGGCTATGTGACTTCTACCATGGCTAAGTGATCTCTACCCTTGCTAAGTGACCTCATCCCTGGCTAACTGACTTTTACCATGGCTAAGTGACCTCTTCCCTGGCTAAGTGATCTCTAACATGGCTAAGTGACCTTTACCCTGGCCATGTGACCTCTTGCCTGGCTAAATGACATCTACCCTGGCTAAGTGACCTGTACCCTGGCTAAGTGACCTCTACCCTGGCTAAGTGATCTCTACCATGGCTAAGTGACCTCTTCCCTGGCTAAGTGACCTCTACCCTCGCTAAGTGACCTCTACTCTGACTAAGTGATCTCTACCCTGGCTAAGTGACCTCTACCCTGGCTAAGTGACCTCTACCCTGGCTAAGTGATCTCTTCCATGGCTAAGTGACCTCTTTCCTGGCTAAGGACCCACCCTGCTATGACCCTATTCTCATGACCCTACCCTGGCTAAGTGATCTCTACCATGGCTAAGTGACCTCTTCCCTGGCTAAGTGACCTCTACCCTCGCTAAGTGACCTCTACCCTGGCTAAGTGACCTCTACCCTGGCTAAGTGATCTCCATCCTAACTAAGTGACCTCTACACTGGCTAAGTGACCTTTACCCTGGCTAAGTGACCTTTACCTTGATTAAGTGACCTCTACCCTCGCTAAGTGACCTCTACCCTGGCTAAATGATCTCTGCTCTGGTTAAGTGACCTCTACCCTGGCTTAGTGACCTCTACCCTGGCTAAGTGACCTCTACCCTGGCTAAGTGATCTCCACCCTGGCTAAGTGACCTCTACCCTGGCTAAGTGACCTTTACCCTGGCTAAGTGACCTATACCCTGGCTAAGTGATCTCCACCCTGGCTAAGTGACCTCTAACCTGGCTTCCCCTGGCTAAGTGACCTCTTCCCTGGCTAAGTGACCTCTACACTAGTATTGCGACCCCAGAATGGGCCCCAATGTATATACCTGTTTATGATATATTTTATGTATATTTCCATTTTCTATAATTTTATATTCCTGATAGTCTCGATAATAGCTAAATCGTTAATATCGTGTTTTATATTATTATTGGACTAACATTTGACATTATTTGACTTAGCGTTTGTAATAGGTAGGATGTAACATTATAAATTGTGCTCATGTTTGTAGTAGCTGCCTTGGATTTGGCAAATTACCGATTATGACACTACGCTAGTTATGTTGCCGGCGTCTAGTTGCTGGGAGGGAGTCACATGATTCCACCTGAGGTGGGTGGCTGCTTCTCCTTGCTCCAGAGCATTACGCAGCTGGACATTGTTGAGTCAACACCTCTCTCCTGTCTCTGCTTGTTTTCTCTCCATTTAGACTCTGTTTGGGTAGAGTATGTGTTCAGTGGTGAGACGAAACATACTTCTCAGGAATCTGTGTAATTCTGTTCACAGAGGATAGACTAGACAGTGATTTTCGACGTTTTTCTGGGTTGTGTGTCACATTGACACTCTTTGATAACACAGGTCTCTAGTTACAGCTCCTGACCTAAATCGATAAGTCATCTGTGCACCGTCACAATTTGGGATTGTTTATGCTGAACCTAGCTTCAGTAGATAGGGAGTTTTGTGACTGTTTTGGAGGATCTATTGATGGTCCCTATTTAGGGCCGATTTTCTATCTCCTGGTTCCTGATGCTGTGTTGCTGTTGCCTGTTATATTGCTGTTCTGCGAATTGGTCATTTTACTGGTCAATCAAGCTGTTCTGATTGTCAGTTTGTTAGAGAAGCTAGCTTATGAGAAGTTCAGTCGGACACTGGTTGAGTCGAGTCTTAAGAGTTACCTGGAGATCACTCATACACATATATTCTTATTTGCATATAACTGTATTATTGTAATTACTGACATTGTACCTGATGGTACTTTAGAGTCATTTGGATATGTGCCCTCAGCACAGCCTTATGGTATATGAGAGCAGTGTAGGAGCTAACCTTCTAATTAATCTTCTAATGCATTACTTAATGAACATCCTGATCATATGTACATTTATTTACTTTGAAAACCTAGACACTAACTTTGTTAATAAACATATTAAATTTTATGCTTTGGTTAGTACCCTAATAGTTGTAATCCTCCTGGAGACTATTGAATGTATCGGATAACTGGACCAGGATACTGACTTTATTACAAAAGCCCAGTAACAGGCTGGATGCTAGAAGGGCATTCCTTTCTAGTGTTCACTGGAGATGTCTATTACTAATATATCGTGTCATTTTGTAACAACTGGCTAAGTGACAACTACCCTGGCTAAGTGATCTCTACCCTGGCTAAGTGACCTCTTCCCTGGCTAAGTGACCTCTTCCTTGGCTAAGTGACGTGTTCCCTGGTTAAAAAAAAACCTTTCCTGGCTATGTGACCTCTTACCTGGCTATGGGACCTCTTCCCTGGCCATGTGACCTCTTCCCTGCCTATGTGACCACTTCCCTGCCTATATAACATCTTCCCTGGTTATGTGACCTCTTCCCTAGCTATGTGACTTCTTCCCTGGCTATGTGACTTCTTCCCGGGCTATGTGACTTCTTCCCTGGCTATGTGACCTCTTCCCTGGCTAAATGGCCTCTTCCCTGGCTAAGTGACCTCTTCCCTGGCTAAGTGACCTCTTCCTTTGCTAAGTAACCTCTTCCTGGGTAAGTGACCTCTTCCCTGGCTAAGTGATCTCTTCCTTGACTAAGTGGCGTCTTCCCTGGCTATGTAACCTCTTCCCTGGCTAAGAAACCTCTTTCCTGGCTATGTGACCTCTTCTGTGGCTATGTGACCTTATCCTTGGCTAAGTGACGTCTTCCCTGGCTAAGTGACCTCTTCCCTGGCTAAATGACCTTTACCCTTGCTAAGTGACCTCTTCCCTGGCTATGTAACCTCTTCCCTGGCTAAGAAACCTCTTTCCTGGCTATGTGACCTCTTATGTGGCTATGTGACCTTATCCTTGGCTAAGTGACGTCTTCCCTGGCTAAGTGACCTTCCCTGGCTAAATGACCTTTACCCTTGCTAAGTGACTTCTTCCCTGGCTAAGTAACCTCTTTCCTGGCTATGTGATTTCTTCCCTCGCTAAGTGGCCTCTTCCTTAAGTGACCTTTTCCCTGGCTAAGTGACCTCTTCCCTGGCTAAGTAACCTCTTCCCTGGCTAAGGGACCTCTTCCCCTGCTACGTGACTTCTTCCCTGGCTATGTGGCCTCTTCCCTCGCTAAGTGACCTCTTCCTTGGCTAAGTGACCTCTTCTTTGGCTAAGTGACCTCTTCCCTCGCTAAGTAACCTCTTCCATGCCTATGTGACCTCTTCCCGCCTAAGTGACCTCTTCCTTGGCAAAGTGACCTCTTCCCTGGATAAGTGACCTTTACCCTGGCTAAGTGACCTTTACCCTGGCTAAGTGACCTTTACCCTGGCTAAGTGATCTCTTCCCTGGCTAAGTAACCTCTTCCCTGGCTAAGTGACCTTCACCCTGGCTAAGTGACCTCTACCCTGGCTAAGTGACCTCTTCTTTGACTAAGTGACCTCTTCCCGGGCTAAGTGACTTCTTCTTTGGTCTGAGACCAGGTCTCGTGGTGGATCAGGGTCTGATCAACCAGGCTATTGTACGGTTCGTATTTCTAACGGCTATACCATAGCTGTTCATGTGATCACCAACCTCTGCCAATGTGATCTTTCGTTAGCCAATCATAGGCCTCCCTTTTTGACCACCCGAGTGCCGGGACGACCAGCAGTCAGTTCCACCCAGATAGGCAGTGTAGACGGACATAGGCCTAGACTCTCAGCTCCCATATATCTAACGCCTCAATTAAATCTACGCAAGAACCCCCACAACACAAATGGTGGCAGCGTGTGGGCGAAGATTAAGGTAATTGAGAAGATTTGAGAGGAAGAGAGAGCCGTTCGTTGTATGTGCCACCACCAACCGCCACCCATAAACTTCCCTCACCCGGTGACATCAGCTTTCCAAGACTCTTCTGAAGCAGTGTCTCCAGTCTTCTGGCTTCTAATTGCAAGTAAACCTTCGAAGAGTTGATCTGGGTTTTGCAATTAAGCTAACAAGTAAGCCAGTTTATGGGAAAGATCATAAGCCAGCCTACAGTCATCTAATGTCTCCTGCCATCCATCCAGTTCCTCACTGCTGTGTGCAAGTAACAGCATTCAGGTCCACCAGTCCAGAGGGCTTAAGCCAGCTTCTTCCGGAAAGCCAGACATACAAGTAAGCCAGTTCCAGCAATGCCAGTTCCTTGAAGTATTGTCTCCAATCGCTCTGTGCTACAAGTTGGACGCTTGTCAGAGTGATATTCACCATTCCTGTGGTTTATTGTACAAAAAGCCACCTGGGTTAGAGTGGTTCCATGGCCGTGAGGCAGAACGCCCTGACGTCATACCGCATGCCCCCAGTAACCAATCAAGCGTTAGAACTCTCGCTAGTACCGCGCGCAACTCACCACCCACGCTGGTGTAAACAAAAGGCCACCCGCTAACACCACCACTACCAGCCAATATTTTGTGGTGTTTTCTACCCTATCTTGGGTACCAGCAGCATTGTTTCTGGCTCACATAGCGAGTCAAGAGTGTATTCCATCGTCCCTGAGCGCCAACGTAAACGCTTGCTGTGTGAGTTTGTCGTGTAAGCGCTTACTTCTTCAAGATCGTCAGCAGTCATCACCAGCCAGCGCCCAGGAAAATATTCTACCTCTACCTACAGTCGCCGACTTTATTTACTGTTAAAGAAAATTCTATTAGAGACATTTGCGTGTGACACATTTCTGCAGTGAATTGTCTTAGTGACATTTAAAGACTTGTGTTTTCAGTTTCTTGTAAATTCATTTCAAATACTTTTCCAGTATTCAATGCATTTCGTGTCATTTTATATCTATGTTCTTTGGTGTAATTTTCTAAACATGCAGTAAGTACTTTTTGTGTGCAGTATAATATTTTCTTTCCAGTGCCTCAGTGCAGTATTTAATTTATTGCTTATTATTTCTGTGCTGTGATACATATTATTTCAATGTTTATGCCCCAGTGTTCCTAGTTGCATATTTTATTTTATTGTGTGCTATTCAGTGTGTCCCGTTAATTTTTGTGCCAGTATCTCTCATGTTTTAATTTCATAGACAGTATATATTTTTGTGTCAAACAGTGCCTCATTTTTCTTAATTTTTGCAGAACCTGTTCATAGAACATATTTGTCTGAAGCAAGAACTATCTCTTTATACACATTTTTACATGCAAGGTCTTATTGCATAAATTATCACAATTCAGTGACTGACTCTTGTTGTGTTGTATATTCTTCTGCAAAACTGTAAGTTATTCTTTTTCTTTGTGTATTATTGTCTTGTGTTGATTTTATCATTAATTCCTTGAACAAATTTACTCTTAACATTCATATTTAAATTAAAGTAACATTCATTGTACTCTTTATTTTTTATTAGTTACTTCAATTGAACTAAGAGTTAAAGTCTTCATTCTACTTGTGCCCAGTGCAACATTGCTTTTTAACTGATGCAGTAATTTGTTTCCACAACACCAAACATCGATTATATTTTAAAATTATTCTCCAGTAGAAATTCCTTGCTCTCATAATTTTTGAACTACAGTATTGTGTACTTTATTCCATTTTAATCAATGTTTAATTTCTGACAAGTGCAAATAATTCAATGCAATCTTTCAGCATTATAGTTAATTTCATTCTGCCAGCAATGCATATTAAATTCTAGTGTCATTTTCTTTAAGAAAATGACACTAGAAAATGACACAGTTGCATACAATTTATTGATTGTATTTCCACTTTGCACTGATTTATCATTTCTCATCTAGTAATTTTGATTGAATTCCAAAGTAGAGACAGCTCACTTTTGCAGTTAATCCATACAGTAGTCATATTGCCTTTCATTGCAACTTTAAAGTAATTCCTTCATTTTCTACAGTGAAATACAATGAGTTATTCCTTCTTATGCAGTGTACCTTAGATGTTTTAATCCTTTTGCACCTAATTCAATGACTTTTTTTAATTTCCATTCTAACTAATTGTGTACTGTGAATATTTTATCATTCTCATTTTTACCTGAATTAGTTTGTGTGTAAATTCTTTGCAAGTATGTCTCACTTACCCCAAAGTAGTGTAGCTAATGACGGCATTCAGTCTTCTAATGTTCAAAATGTCCTTGCTGAAATTTCTGATAGTTACTTAGAGTCTGCTAGACCAACCCAGCCAAAGAATAACTATAGTCCTCCTTCTGAGGAATCCCTTATCCGCCTTGCAACAGAAGCGCTACACCGATCCCCTGCTGCAAGCCATGTTGTTGACTCCTTGCAATGCAGGAGTTCAAAGACCTTACTAAGTGGTCAGAGTATGAAGAAACGATTCGTTCTTTTCTAGTGCCAGAATCACCACCTGACCCTTATAAAGTTCTCGATTAGACACTCTTTTCATGTCCTTTGTCACTGCCGTTAAGTCCTCAACCTTTGCACCTGAACCAGCTAAAGAGTATGCAGATATATTTGCTGAAATAGCTGCCTTTGGAGCAGTCAAAGAAATGTTGCCACGTACTGCTTTATGTGCTTATAATGCGAATCCTCCGACTGCGGAGATGAAGCTACTTAAAGTTTTTAGTCATGCTCGTTCATTGTGTGCCCAAGGCACTTTTCCATGTGTCCAGGCTAACTATGTAACTCTACCTCACGCAGCACAGCCCCTCGTTTGTGCCACAGCACCCGAGCAGAATAAACCGGCACCAAAATCAGCCAAGGCTAGTGCCCCAAGCCAGTATAAATCTCGTAGTGTCTATAGTAAGTTTAGTTCTCATAGCCAGAGAATTTGTTATAACTGCGGTTACGATGGACATATCGCAGTTAATTGTCCTGACAGTAACTCTAAGAAACGCCGTACAGATGACTACCAAACAGACTTGCCATACTGTGAGTATCATAGAATTCATGGCCATGATAAATCTGCGTGCAATGCTCTATATAATCTCAGGGCACGATCTTTCCGTGGTCGTTCAAGCCGCAGACCCAGGAGAGGAACCAGAGGTCGTGGTTCCACAGCCAATAATCAGACCCAAGCTCCTTTTCCCAATTCGGGGGAATTCGAGCACCCCAGTCAAACCGACCAGTGGTGACAGTAGGTGAGAATGAGTACTCCATCCCCGTCACTAATTCCTTCAATGCCTTAAGCAGTCTTGAAGAAGAATGTCTCGTTGATGATGTTGCTTCACACGTCTTTGACGAAGATGTTTTTGGGGATGATGTAGAACATACCTTCTCTGATGAAAACGTTGATGAAACATTCTCTGAAGAAAATATATCTGATGAAAACCTTCCTTCGTGCTTGCATATCAATTCCAGTTCTTAATGCGCCCGTTCATGTGTTCATGGACTCGGGAGCACAAGTCAACATTATAAGGTCTAGTTTATTCAAAGCTAAGAAGATACGATGTGTCAATTTCGTAGAACCAACTCATGTGTCATCCCTTAGTGGTGTGGCCGGTTCTAGTCTGCGTGTCCAAGGTCAGACTTCTCTTACCTTCACTATCCAGGGTAGAGATTTTACAGCTTCCTTTCTTGTTGTTGACCAGATTAGTTTCCCTGATGATCTCCTACTGGGATTTGCTTCCATGCAAGATCTACGTATTGTGCTTGATCCTTACCGATGGCATGCGCAAATAGATGACCTAGTCATACCATTTTGGGGTTACCAACTTGGTTCCGAGATCTGCCATACAGCCGAAGAGTATGAAGTCTGTATTAAGTCCTTCCAGGTCAATACATTTTCCAGTAGCGTACCCAAGTGGTCAGGCACTGATGAACCTGTCGCTGTCTATGTTTCACCTCCACCTTCAGTCATGCAAGATAGCCTCCAGTTGCCTCAGGTGTCCGAAGAACCTCAGACTACCTTGAGTGCTTAGCCTATCTCTGCAATGGCCACGAGTTCAAATAGTTTCTCCGCAGGGGACGCCTTGTCGGAAAATGATTCTTTGAACCTATTAATGCCATCTCTTGTTGAAGTCACTTGCCGCCTACAGAAAGACGTCTCTGTAGCAGCTAGTGCCCTAACTAGAGTGACTGTTGTTGTCCCTCAAGTTCCAGATGGTGATAACATCTTAGTTGACAGTGACTCCTGTAAAGTGAAGGGTTTGTTTGTCGAGCCATCCTTACATGTTGTAAGAGATCGGAAGATCCATTTCTTCCTTGCCAATACTTCCGGTCATAGTGTTCGGCTCCGAGCAAATACCAATATTGTTGACCTTGTTCACTACCCTTACCATGTTCGGGTTGAGGAGGAGTTGTCACCTGACCAGTGGGTCGGTGCTATTGCAACCGAGAAGGATCCATCCACTTCACTGGATCAGTCCATTCTACCAGTAGAGGAGAAAGACTTAGCTCCTACTGACTTCCCAGATGAAATCACATGTTTGTTGAATCTGTTGAACAAACGTCGTAAAGCCATTGCCTTACCAGGTGAGAAGATGGGTATAACGAACTTATTGTCCTATAGTATTCCACTCGAACCTGGTACTAGACCCATTTATGTACCTGCGTACAGAATGCCACATTCACAAGTTGCTGTCGCAGAGAAATTAATTAACCAGATGCTTGACGATGATGTTATCGCACCTAGCAATTCACCTTGGAATGCTCCCCTGATCTTAGTACCTAAGAAGGACGGTACTTGGCGCCCAGTGATTGACTTTAGGAAGTTAAATGCGAAAACGATTCCAGATCGTTTCCCACTTCCTGATCTATTACGTAACATCGGAGATAACAAAGTTTTCTCGACCCTAGACTTGTTACAAGGGTTTTGGCAAGTCCCTCTTCACGAGGACAGCCAAGAGCTCACCGCATTCTCCACTCCAGCAGGTCATTATGAATTCCGTCGTATGGACTTCGGGTTAAGATCATCTCCTATCACATTCTCAAGGCTCATGAACAATATCTTTAGAGGTCTCATAGGTAATACACTCATGGTGTACTTAGACGATGTGATTGTCATGTCGTAAGACGTAGATACGCACTTAAAAAGACTTTATGTAGTACTTGGTAAGCATGAAGAAGCCAATTTAAAGATCAAACTGTCCAAATGTCAATTTTTCAGATCGGAAATCAAGTTTCTTGGTCATGTAGTCACTCCTAGAGGGGTTACCACTGACCAGAGTAAAGTAACTGCAGTGTCAAACTTTCCATCGCCCAAAACCGCTGATGCCATAAGATCCTTTGTGGGCTTAGCAGGTTTTTATAGATCATTCATTGCTAATTTTTCTTCAATAGCAGCTCCTCTAACTGAGTTGCTTAAGAAAGATGCTCCTACTGTTTGGACCTTCCGTCAAGAAAGAGCATTCCAAACTCTCAAAGAAAGGCTAACATCTGCCCCTATTTTGAAATTTCCAGATTTTTCATAGCCTTTCTACCTGACCACTGATGCTAGTTCAATAGGCATTGGTGCAGTCCTTGCACAAAAGACCAGTAGGAAGTACAATGCAGTTGCATTTGCTAGCCAAGTCCTTACTAAAGCTGAACGTATTTATACAGTTACTGAGCAAGAAGCTTTAGCTATAGTATGGTCTTTAAAGCACTTCCGAGATATCATTTATCAGTACCCTGTTCATGTCTTAACAGATCATGCCCCATTGATACCCTTATTCCATAATAAACAACCCACTGGAAGACTTGCCAGATGGTCCTTGACTATCCAAGAGTTCAACCCCACCTTTGAACATTTGCCTGGCAAATCCAATGTAGTTGCTGATGCTTTATCGCGTCATGTCAGTGTAGTAACTGCTGATCCTCCATTTAGTGCTGAGGATGTAAAGACTGCCCAAAGAACAGACCCCATGTGGTCTGGTGTGATTCGATTCCTGGTCCAGGAAGATCTTATTCTTACTGTGAAGCCACCAGCACCCATCAGTAACTTCGTCATGAACCAAGAATTACTGTATCGCACTACCGAGCTGGGTAATCCTAGTAGAAGAGTATACCAGTTAGTAATTCCACAGTCACTAGTGAAAGTAGCCTTGCAGCTAGTTCACGATGTATCAGGTGTTGCACATCCTGGTATGGATCGTTCTATGAAACAAACCAGATTGAAATACTTTTGGCCTCGTATGTCCACTGATATTACTGAGTATGTTAATAAATGTAGTGTCTGTATGAAACATAAAGGTAATGTTACTGGCCCTAATCCAATCCAAATCTTTCCTACTACTAGTGAGCCATGGGAAAGAGTTGCACTAGATCTGTTGACAAATTTCCAAAGTTCTCTCAGTGGAAACAAACATCTGTGTGTGATGGTCGATCACTTTACCAGATATTGTGAGTTAGTTCCTATCCCAGATAAGACTGCCGAGACAGTAGCTAAAGCGTTCAAGGAACGTATAATCTGCAGACATACCACTCCTAAATCCCTCTTAACAGATAATGGAGGTGAATTTTGTAATGAGATCCTAGAAAACTTGTGTACACTATACAAGATTACAAAATCAACCATTGTTCCACACCATCCTGCCAGTAATGGGTTAGCAGAAAGAACGAATAAGAAAGTCCTTGATGTCTTGAGAGCTACCATCAATCCCAATAGTGTAACCTGGGATGAAGTTATTCCTGATGTTCAATGTGCCATAAATTCTGCTTTTAATGCTTCTATAGGTGATACCTCTCATTATGCATTGTACGGTGTCAATAAGCATTTGCCTTATGAGCTGTTATATTCCAATCCAAAACCGACTTACAATCCAGATGATTTCATAGCAGTCCGTACCAGTCAAGCTCAGAGTGTTTTCAGACGAATTCGAGAACACTTCATAAGTCAACAGCAGAATTTACTAGAGTAACTAATACTCGAGCCAAACCGACTAAAGTTCAAGTGGGTTCCAGAGTCATGTTGATTAAATTTAACAAAACTTCAGCAATGCCAAAACTTGATCAAAAGTTTGTCGGTCCTTATAGAGTAGTCGAACATATTAATGGCAATAAGTATAAAGTTAGAAAAATTAGTACGGGTCAGTTTAAAGAATGCCATTTAGATCATATGAAGTTAGTATGCGATGATGACGAAGTCCCTGACACCCCTGACAATCAGACAAGTGAGACAGAATCTGATAATTCTCCTGTTGCTGTTCCCTCTACCTCTAATGATCAGTCAGATCAACCTGAATGTCGTTATTCTCTATGTACATGACAAGTGTTGAGAAATCCTCAAGTATCATTTGTGGATACCAGTGTAGACCCCCCTCAATCAGAAAGTGAGTTACCTATTGTAACAGAGTTTGATCCACCCAGAGATGATAATCATACAGCCTATATCAATCTCACCCTAGCAGAGTTAGGGTTAAATGTAAATAACTTGTATAGATAAATAATGTAGTAAGTGTTCAACTGTGTGTTATAATATCTATTTAGTATTATTCAAAATTTGTATACATGTATGTCGAGACGCCATACGTAACATGACCGAGCTGTACGGTTCGTATTTCTAACGGCTATACCATAGCTGTCCACGTGATCACCAACCTCTGCCCATGTGATCTTTCGTTAGCCAATCATAGGCCTCCCTTTTTGAACGCCCGAGTGCCGGGACGACCAGCAGCCAGTTCCACCCAGATAGGCAGTGTAGACGGACATAGACCTAGACTCTCGGCTCCCATATATCTAACGCCTCAATTAAACGCTACCATACCAAGCTCATCTTTAATATATTACCAAATCTACGCAAGAACCCCCACAACACTTTATTACTGCTGGCCACAAGCAAACCTACGTACGAACCACAGGCTGGCTTGTCAGGTACTGACTTTAGGTACCTGTCCAGTGCCTTGAAGACTGCCAAGAGTCTGTTGGTATTCTTATGTATGCTGGGAGGCAGTTGAACAGTATTGGGCCCCTGACACTTATTGTGTTGTCTCTCAGACCAGCCATACTGCCAGTCAGGTTTGAGTAGTTTGCACTAGAGACTTTTAGAGACTTAACTACTCTGATTCCGTGTCCAGTTGTAGCGCCAAGCAAATGGGTGGGAGCTTGACCTTGGCCCAACTATTGTATTGACATTATGCTCTGCGCCTGGCTGGGGGTAGACGCTCACTAAGGCTGGTGGTGTACACTTGCAATTCTGGCAACTTCCTGTTCCATGAGCTTTATCTTATCTCTTCTTAAGTGAAAGTAGTGAGAGACTCTTTGCTGTCTCGCTACTATAAAACGTACAGTTGTCGTGTTTGCATTTGCTTGAGCATTGTTCCAGGTACAACAGGTCTTTCTTCGTTTGTAATATGGGGGTGACTGTCCTGAAGAAGTTGTTAATTTGCTACGTTGTATTGTGCTGAATCATCCAACATGTCTTCTCCGTCCAGTGTATCTACTGCCCTGGCAGCTGGTGTTAGTCGTTCAGTGTATCTACTGCCCTGGCAGCTGCTGTTAGTCGTCCAGTGTATCTACTGCCCTGGCAGCTGCTGTTAGTCGTCCAGTGTATCTACTGCCCTGGCGGCTGCTGTTAGTCGTCCAGTGTATCTACTGCCCTGGCAGCTGCTGTTAGTCGTCCAGTGTATCTACTGCCCTGGCAGCTGCTGTTAGTCGTCCAGTGTATCTACTGCCCTGGCAGCTGCTGTTAGTCGTCCAGTGTATCTACTGCCCTGGCAGCTGCTGTTAGTCGTCCAGTGTATCTACTGCCCTGGCGGCTGCTGTTAGTCGTCCAGTGTATCTACTGCCCTGGCAGCTGCTGTTAGTCGTCCAGTGTATCTACTGCCCTGGCAGCTGCTGTTAGTCGTCCAGTGTATCTACTGCCCTGGCAGCTGCTGTTAGTCGTCCAGTGTATCTACTGCCCTGGCAGCTGGTAACGCTGCTGAAAGTTTACCTGATAATCCACTGGTAGCAGTGTCAAGTGGAGGTCCGGTAGCAGTGTCAAGTGGAGGTCCGGTAGCAGTGTCAAGTGGAGGTCCGGTAGCAGTGTCAAGTGGAGGTCCGGTAGCAGTGTCAAGTGGAGGTCCGGTAGCAGTGTCAAGTGGAGGTCCGGTAGCAGTGTCAAGTGGAGGTCCGGTAGCAGTGTCAAGTGGAGGTCCGGTAGCAGTGTGAAGGGGAGGTCCAGTAGCAGTGTCAAGTGGAGGTCCGGAAGCAATGTCAAGTGGAGGTCCGGTAGCAGTGTCAAGTGGAGGTCCGGTAGCAGTGTCAAGTGGAGGTCCGGTAGCAATGTCAAGTGGAGGTCCGGTAGCAGTGTCAGGGGAGGTCCGGTAGCAGTGTCAAGTGGAGGTCCGGTAGCAGTGTCAAGTGGAGGTCCGGTAGCAGTGTCAAGTGGAGGTCCGGTAGCAGTGTCAAGTGGAGGTACGGTAGCAGTGTCAAGTGGAGGTCTGGTAGCAGTGTCAAGTAGAGGTCCGGTAGCAGTGTCAAGTGGAGGTCCGGTAGCAAAGTCAAGTGGAGGTCCGGTAGCAGTGTCAAGTGGAGGTCCGGTAGCAGTGTCAAGTGGAGGTCCGGAAGCAGTGTCAAGTGGAGGTCCTTTAGCAGTGTCAAGTGGAGGTCCGGTAGCAGTGTCAAGTGGAGGTCCGGTAGCAGTGTCAAGTGGAGGTCCGGTAGCAGTGTCAAGTGG
Organism: Cherax destructor; assembly: GCA_009830355.1. Taxonomy (NCBI): domain Eukaryota; kingdom Metazoa; phylum Arthropoda; class Malacostraca; order Decapoda; family Parastacidae; genus Cherax; species Cherax destructor. The sequence continues at coordinate 32,880 of WNWK01019612.1, forward strand.
AGGTCCGGTAGCAGTGTCAAGTGGAGGTCCGGTAGCAGTGTCAAGTGGAGGTCTGGTAGCAGTGTCAAGTGGAGGTCCGGTAGCAGTGTCAAGTGGAGGTCCGGAAGCAGTGTCAAGTGGAGGTCCTTTAGCAGTGTCAAGTGGAGGTCCGGTAGCAGTGTCAAGTGGTGGTCTGGTCGCAGTGTCAAGTGGAGGTCCGGTAGCAGTGTCAAGTGGAGGTCCGGTAGCAGTGTCAAGTGGAGGTCCGGTAGCAGTGTCAAGTGGAGGTCCGGAAGCAATGTCAAGTGGAGGTCCGGTAGCAGTGTTAAGTGGAGGTCTGGTAGCAGTGTCAAGTGGAGGTCCGGTAGCAGTGTCAAGTGGAGGTCCGGTAGCAGTGTCAAGTGGAGGTCCGGTAGCAGTGTCAAGTGGAGGTCCGGTAGCAGTGTCAAGTGGAGGTCCGGTAGCAGTGTCAAGTGGAGGTCTGGTAGCAGTGTCAAGTAGAGGTCTGGAAGCAGTGTCAAGTGGAGGTCCGGTAGCAGTGTCAAGTGGAGGTCCGGTAGCAGTGTCAAGTGGAGGTCCGGTAGCAGTGTCAAGTGGAGGTCCAGAAGCAGTGTCAAGTGGAGGTCTGGTAGCAGTGTCAAGTGGAGGTCCGGTAGCAGTGTCAAGTGGAGGTCCGGTAGCAGTGTCAAGTGGAGGTCCGGTAGCAGTGTCAAGTGGAGGTCCGGTAGCAGTGTCAAGTGGAGGTCCGGTAGCAGTGTCAAGTGGAGGTCCGGTAGCAGTGTCAAGTGGAGGTCCGGAAGCAATGTCAAGTGGAGGTTCGGTAGCAGTGTCAAGTGGAGGTCCGGTAGCAGTGTCAAGTGGAGGTCCGGTAGCAGTGTCAAGTGGAGGTCCGGTAGCAGTGTCAAGTGGAGGTTCGGTAGCAGTGACAAGTGGAGGTCTGGTAGCAGTGTCAAGTGGAGGTCCGGTAGCAGTGTCAAGTGGAGGTCTGGTAGCAGTGTCAAGTGGAGGTCCGGAAGCAGTGTCAAGTGGAGGTCGAGCAGTGTCAAGTGGAGGTCCGGTAGCAGTGTCAGTGGAGGTCCGGTAGCAGTGTCAGTGGAGGTCCGGTAGCAGTGTCATGGAGGTCCGGTAGCAGTGTCAGTGGAGGTCCGGTAGCAGTGTCAAGTGGAGGTCCGAGCAGTGTCAAGTGGAGGTCGGTAGCAGTGCAAGTGGAGGTCCGGAGCAGTGTCAAGTGGAGGTCGGTAGCAGTGTCAAGTGGAGTCGGTAGCAGTGTCAAGTGGAGTCGGTAGCAGTGCAGTGGAGGTCGTAGCAGTGCAAGTGGAGGTCCGTAGCAGTGTCAGTGGAGGTCCGTAGCAGTGTCAAGTGGAGGTCCGGAGCGTGTCGGGAGGTCCGGAGCAGTGTCAAGTGGAGGTCCGGTAGCATGTCAAGTGGAGGTCCGGTAGCAGTGCAGGGAGGTCGAAGCAGGTCAAGTGGAGGTCCGTAGCAGTGTAGGAGGTCCGGAAGCAGTGTCAATGGAGGTCCGGTAGCAGTGTCAAGTGGAGGTCCGGTAGCAGTGCAGTGGAGGTCCGTAGCAGTGTCAAGTGGGTCGGTAGCAGTGTCAAGTGGAGGTCCGGAGCATGTCAAGTGGAGGTCCGTAGCAGTGCAAGTGGAGGTCTGTAGCAGTGTCATGGAGGTCCGGTAGCAGTGCAAGTGGAGGTCCGGAGCAGTGTCGGAGGTCCGTAGTGCAAGTGGAGGTCCGGTAGCAGTGTCAAGTGGAGGTCCGGTAGCAGTGTCAGTGGAGGTCCGTAGCAGTGTCGGGAGGTCCGGCAGTGCGGAGCGAGCAGTGTCAATGGAGTCCGGTAGCAGTGTCAGTGAGGTCCGGTAGCAGTGTCAAGTGGAGGTCCGTAGCAGTGTCAAGTGGAGGTCCGGTAGCAGTGTCATGGAGGTCCGGTAGCAGTGTCAAGTGGAGGTCCGGTAGCAGTGTCAAGTGGAGGTCCGGAGCAGTGCAGGGAGGTCCGGAGCAGTGCAAGTGGAGGTCCGGTAGCAGTGTCAGTGGAGGTCCGGAGCAGGCAAGTGGAGGTCCGGTAGCAGTGTCATGGAGGTCGTAGCAGTGTCAGTGGAGGTCCGGTGCAGTGCAAGGGAGGTCCGTAGCAGTGTCAAGTGGAGGTCCGGTAGCAGTGTCAAGTGGAGGTCCGCAGTGTGCGAGGTCCGTCAAGTGGAGGTCCGGTAGCAGTGTCAAGTGGAGGTCTGGTAGCAGTGGCAAGTGGAGGTCCGGTAGCAGTGTCAAGTGGAGGTCCGGTAGCAGTGTCAAGTGGAGGTCCGGTAGCAGTGTCAAGTGGAGGTCCGGTAGCAGTGTCAAGTGGAGGTCCGGAGCAGTGTCAAGTGGAGGTCTGGTAGCAGTGTCAAGTGGAGGTCCGAGCAGTGTCAAGTGGAGGTCCGGTAGCAGTGTCAAGTGGAGGTCGGTAGCAGTGTCAGGAGGTCGGTAGCAGTGTCAAGTGGAGGTCGTGATTAGCAGTGTCAAGTGGAGGTCCGAGTAGCAGTGTCAAGTGGAGTCCGGAGCAGTGTCAAGTGGAGGTCCGGTAGCAGTGTCAAGTGGAGGTCCGAAGCAGTGTCAAGTGGAGGTCCGGTAGAGTGTCAAGTGGAGGTCCGGTAGCAGTGTCAAGTGGAGGTCCGGTAGCAGTGTCAAGTGGAGGTCCTGGTAGCAGTGTCAAGTGGAGGTCCGGTAGCAGTGTCAAGTGGAGGTCTGGTAGCAGTGTCAAGTGGAGGTCCGGGAAGCAGTGTCAAGTGGAGGTCCGGTAGCAGTGTCAAGTGGAGGTCCGGTAGCAGTGTCAAGTGGAGGTCCGGTAGCAGTGTCAAGTGGAGGTCCGGAAGCAGTGTCAAGTGGAGGTCCGGTAGCAGTGTCAAGTGGAGGTCCGGTAGCAGTGTCAAGTGGAGGTCCGGTAGCAGTGTCAAGTGGAGGTCTGGTAGCAGTGTCAAGTGGAGGTCCGGTAGCAGTGTCAAGTGGAGGTCCGGTAGCAGTGTCAAGTGGAGGTCCGGTAGCAGTGTCAGTGGAGGTCGGTAGCAGTGTCAAGTGGAGGTCCGGGAGCAGTGTCAAGTGGAGGTCCGAAGAGTGTCAAGTGGAGGTCCGGTAGCAGTGTCAAGTGGTGGTCCGGTAGCAGTGTCAAGTGGAGGTCGTAGCAGTGTCAAGTGGAGGTCCGGTAGCAGTGTCAAGTGGAGGTCCGGTAGCAGTGTCAAGTGGAGGTCCGGTAGCAGTGTCAAGTGGAGGTCCGGGCAGTGTCAAGTGGAGGTCGGTAGCAGTGTCAAGTGGAGGTCCGGTAGCAGTGTCAGTGGAGGTCCGGTAGCAGTGTCAGTGGAGGTCCGGTAGCAGTGTCAAGTGGAGGGGGTAGCGTGCAGTGGAGGTCGGTAGCAGTGTCAAGTGGAGGTCCGGTAGCAGTGTCAAGTGGAGGTCCGGTAGCAGTGTCAAGTGGAGGTCCGGTAGCAGTGTCTGAGTCAGGTGGGCAGTGTCAAGTGGAGGTCCGAAAATGCAGTGTCAAGTGGAGGGGTCGGTAAGCAGTGTCCAAGTGGAGGTCCAGTGCAGGGTCCAAGTGGAGGTCCAGTAGCAGTGTCAAGTGGAGGTCGGCCCAGCAGTGTCAAGTGGAGGTGAGTAGCATTGAGTGGAGGTCAGTAGCAATGTCAAGTGGAGTCTGGTAGCAATGTCAAGTGGAGGTCTGGTAGCAGTGTCAAGTGGAGGTCCGTGTGAGAAAAGAGCTAGTGTGAAATAGGTTACGGTTGTTCAAGTCAGTCAGGAGTATCGTTGTGGAGATTTTAACCCGCTCTTCCATCCCAGGCTTGGTAAACTGCTGTTACGTGTCTGAAGTTTACTACTACTCCTGGTAGTATGACCTTACCTGGTGTCCCGGTTGAGAGTGAAAGTCACTTCACTCTCCTCTTCTCGAATCAAGGCAGGCCTTCTACCCAATTATTTCTTGTGTTTGATTATTGTTTTCTTTTTGTTCCTGAGTTGTAAACTTTGTCTTTTTGGCTACCTTTTTCCATCTTAAATGTTTTAACTCATAGTAGCAATATTTTTCTTTATTATCAATACTGCTAGACTGTGGTCCTCCAGGACAGGCATGGCTTTCCCAAAGCTTAAGATTTCCTGAGACTTAGCAGGAATTCCACAACAACTCTATGTTTAACTTGTGGGTAGAAGTGTTGCTGAAGTCTCACCTCCCGTTCCAGATACCTGATGTATTTCAACCTAGTAGTCCCAGAGATTACCATCTACTCCCAGAGACATACCACTACTCAAGAACAACCATCATCTATTCTCCCCCTCTCAGTGCAGCCCTCCTGTCTCTGAGAATGAACACAACGGATATATATTTCTTTTTTATTTTCTTTAATTTTTATTAAATCAGAAAAAAACATCTTATTATATATATCCTTCCGTTTACTAACATTTATTAATTTTCCATCAATATTTTGTTCAGAGGAAGGCATTCACCTAAACAGTCAGGAAGGACAGTGTCAAGTGGTCCGGAAGTGTCAAGTGGTCGTGGCGATGTCAAGTGGAGTCGGAAGCAGTGGCAAGTGGAGGTCCGGTA
>WNWK01019613.1:0-22500 GCA_009830355.1 Cherax destructor
AAAACCACCTACTCACCCAAACCTAAATGATCATGCTATAAACTACTTTGAAAAATGCTCATTGTTACTTTCCTATACGATAATCTCAATTTTTAATAATATGTTACTATTATGTTACCCCTACTCATATTATAAGTTAATGTCAAAAATGCTCAATGTTATTTTCCTTAAGATAATCTCAATTCCATATTATCATTCAAGAATCTTAACACCTGTAATAATCTAAGATCTAATATCATTATATAATAATTTAAACAGTAAAATTTCATCATATTGTAATTTTGAAAATAATTTTTAACTAGAATAAACTCAATAAATTTCTCTAATATTAAGTACATAGTTTTTAAGGACTAGAATAAGCTGCCCCTAATGCCATGGCATGTCAGTGGCTCTCCTTGCACTCAATTTACATTGTAACTTCCGATACCCATGTAATCTGCAATGAAATAAAATTTATTTGTTTGTTTGTTTGTTTGTTTGACTGTACATCAGTTTCGGGTCAGACTTGACTTTCGATGCTGTGTCATTTTCGAACTGTTTCTGGACCTTCCTCCGTGCCTGTGCATACTCGTTTCTAGCTCTTCGACTAATCTCTTTGTTTACTTGGGTTCTTTGCCTTCTGTACCTTTTCCATTCTCTGCCTCCCTGCACCTTTGGGTAAACCAGGGGCTCTTTCTGGCCTTCCCATTTAATCTTTTTCCTTTGGGTATAAAGCGTTCCTCTGCTTCCTTGCACTTTGTCACTACGTAATCCATCATTCCATTTACTGACTGTCCATCCATTTCCCTTTCCCACTGAACCTCCTGCAGGAAATTCCTCATACCCATGTAGTCTCCTCTTTTAAAGTCTGGTTGGTCTCTTTCAGTACCGTTTTCCCTCTCCATCTGTAGCTCTACAATGTACTCAAAGCTCAGCACCATATGGTCGCTGGCTCCCAGCGATATCTGAGCTGTTCAGGGTGAATACACTGTCCAGCCTTGCTGGTTCATCCTCTCCTCTCTCTCTGGTCGTGTCCCTAACATGTTGGTGCATCAGGTTTTCCAGTACCACGTCCATCATCTTGGCTCTCCAAGTTTCTGGACCCCCGTGTGGTTCTTGGTTCTCCCAGTCGATCTTCCTGTGGTTGAAATCGCCCATGACCAGTAACTTCGCTCTGCTCATGTGCGCTTTTCTTGCCACCTCCACCAGAGTGTCCACCATTGCTCTGTTGTTCTCGTCATATTCCTCTCCTGGCCTCCTGCAGTTCTGTGGTGGATTATACATCATGACAATGACTATCTTGTGCTTCCCACTCTGGATGGTACCTACTATAAAGTCCCTTTCTCTACACACCTCCATTCCTTCCATTTCCTTGAATCTCCACTGGTTCTTTACTAGCAGTGCGACCCCTCCTCCCCCCCTGCTCCTTCTATCTTTCCTCAGGATCTGATATCCCTGTGGGAAGATTGCATCTGTTATTGCCTCATTGAGTTTAGTTTCTGTGATGGCTATGATGTCTGGGAACATCTCACCTATTCTTTTATTACACTCTTCATACTTATTTGTGATTCCATCTGCATTTGTGTACCAAACCTTCAACCTCGTTTCCAATACTGTGGCTCTGGGGGGATCTTGGTGGGCTGGTGGGTTGTGGGCAGGGTGCCCATAGGGGGTTGCTGCATGGGTGGTGGGAGTTGTATGGTTGGGGTATGGGTTGGTGGGGTGGGGCTTGTGATGGGGGATAGTTGTGATGATGGGTTTTGGGTTGCTGGGGTGGGGACGGGGGGAATGATGTGTGTGTGTGGTGTTAAAATGTATGGTTGCCGTTGGGTTGCTGTGATTTGAGGCCCTCCATGGGTGCTTTCGGTGGGTGTGTGTGTCCTTCTGCTTGGGCCTGGTGTCCTTGGTACCTTGCTGTCTCCTCCTCTCTCTCTCCTCTTTTTGCCTTCTTATCTTCTCCTTCAGGGCCTCCCTTTCTTCCTGCGTTCTGTCCCGATCTAGGTATACATCCTGGTACTCCTGAGTCACCCTCAGCCTTGCTTTCTTTTGCAGGATCATGGTATGGGCTGATTCTGCCTTGAAGATTACTTTGAGAGGCCGATTACTTCCCCTTGTGTACCACCCGATTCTCCAAAAATTTGTCACCTGGGACGTGTCTCCCCCTGTTGCTAACATGATACCTTTAATCTTTTCTTTCTCCTCCTGTTTTCTTCTGTCTTGGGTGTCCCCTTCGACTTCCTGAAGGCCATAGATAAAGATCGATTTCTCCCTTTCCTCATCCCACTGTGTCTCCCTTTGCCTCCTCAGAGATGCATTAGCATCTTCCGGTTCTGTCATTTTTGTAGCCCCTGTGTTCCTCTGTGTGTCCGGCCTGCTTATTTGCTCCTATCCACTGCAGTATATTGTTGGGGTCTCTGCGTTTAGCGTGTCTGCTGCTTTGTCTACCCTCTCATGTGTTGTTACTGCGCTCTCATGCGTTGTTACTGTGGTGCCCTTCTTGTCCCTGGCTGCTTTTTCTATCTCTCTCGTATGGTGTTAGTATCCTACTCATCCTGTTTCGGGCCCCACGTGTGTCTGACAGTGCCTGTGCATACAAGAGTTCTCTTTTCTCCGCATTCCCTTTGACTGTGTCTGATGCACAAGCTCTAATCGCCGTTTCTGGACAGGTACTTTTGTTTCTACTCTGGGTCAGTCTCTGCAGCTTCCCTTCTAAGATCTGGATCTTGGCTTCTGCTTTTTTGACTTGCATATCCCATTTTCTGCTCTCTTCAGCTATCCTCCTCTCCATTTCCTATGTCTCTCAGTGTGTATACACTACTAGGTGTATGTCTCTCAGTGTGTATACACTACAAAGTGTATACACAGATAAGTGTGTCTCTCATCGTGTGTGTACTGAGAGGTGAATGTTTCTGACTTTATTTTCTCATTGCATATACACCGAGAGTTGAATGTCTCTCAGTGTATATATGATGCTAAGCGTACGACTCTGTGTATACAAAACGAGAGTTATACGTCTCAGTGTATACTATACACTGGGAGGTATACCCCCCTCACACTGAATATACCGGGAAGTGTATTCCTCTCAATATATGTATACTGAGAGATGTGTGTTTCAGTGTATATTTTCCGAGAGGTATTATGTCTTTCAGTGTATGTAAGTTGAGAAATGTATGCCTCTCAGTGTATATACACTGACAGTTTACTTCAATCCCTATTTTAGGTTATGTGCATCCTTAATGACCTTCGTGTAGTCGATAGGCTTTCAACCTAATTAACCAACTGCAACAAGTGTCGAGTAATAAGAGACTGTAAATACAGTAGGAATACCACACAGGTCTGGTGGACCAGGGAATGCATAACACAGGTCTGGTGGACCAGGGGATGCGGAACACAGGTCTGGTGGACCAGGGAATGCTGAACACAGGTTCGGTGGACCAGGGGATGCTGAACACATGTTCGGTGGACCAGGGGATGCTGAACACAGGTCCGGTGGACCAGGTGATGCTGAACACAGGTTCGGTGGACCAGGGGATGCTGAACACAGGTTCGGTGGACAAAGGGATGCTGAACACAGGTCTGATGGAGCAGGGAATGCTGAACACAGGTCCGGTGGACCAGGGGATGCTGAACACAGGTCTGGTGGACCAGGGGATGCTGAACATAGGTCCGGTGGACCAGAAGATGCTGAACACAGGTCCGGTGGACCAGGGGATGCTGAACACAGGTCCGGTGAACAAGAGGATGCTGAACCAGTAATCGGGTCAGGAGACATTGAGCATTCGGAAATAAAGAAACTTCCAATTCAATTCAAACACACAATGAATATATAAACCATATTGTAAACAGGGCTACGTATTTTATATATATATATATATATATATATATATATATATATATATATATATATATATATATATATATATATATATATATATGAGTGTGTGTATGTGTGTGTGTGTCGTACCGAATAGGTAAAACTTGCTATTTTGGCTTAAATAGCAACGCTCTTCTTGCCGAATATGGCAAACGAAAATTTGTGTATGCAATAATTTCACAAAAATCATTCTAAACCTAACGAAAAAAATATATTTCATTGTGTTTGTTTTTATTAAATTATTGTAAACGTATCTAAAATATATTTAGTTGGATTAGGCTAAATTAAATTGTGCTTGTTATAATAAGGTTAGGTAAGTTTTCTAAGGTTCTTTTGGTACAAAATTATTAATTTTGCATTAACATAAAGGAAAAAATATATATTTAAACGTATAAGAGAAAATTTTAGAAAGGACTTAATTTTAAATGCGTTCTTGCTAATTGACCAGTTTTACCCATTCGGCACAATATATATATATATATATATATATATATATATATATATATATATATATATATATAGTGACCCTTTCGGGTTTAGTTTCTAATTTGATTGTATTATTATGATTCAACCAGGCTGTGATGGGTATGTGGCAACTAACAATAGCCTGGTTGACCAGGTAAACAACAGAGCCTGGCCCAGGGTCAGACAGCGAGAGTAAAAAAAAACTCTCGTAACTCATCAGAGGTATAACAAAGTTAAAGGGCATGTCACTGAAGAGGAACTCAAGAATATTATCGTGTACATTTTTCCACCAGCAGGTCTTATGTTGAAGAATTTTATCAAGGCTTGGTTATGGTTACTGATATTTTGATGCTGCTTCACAATTTTAGTCTGGCTGTTGACGTGTTCAGAACATGAAGCACACAGCACTCTTGGATACACAGAAGAGACCATCCCTTGCTTATCACACACACACACACTCTCACACCTGCTGTCGCACATGCTGTAACTATATCGCTATAAGCGTGTGAAAGCACTCTAGTTTTTTTTTAAGTGAGAGATAAGATAGCGACTGTTACCTTAGCCTCACTGCCTCTCAGTTTGCGTGCCTCGCCCCGCTCACTAACCTCGAGTCTCCACACCATTGTCTTCAACGCCTCCCTCTCAGTGTGTTGTGGCTCTTGGTGACACCATCTACGCCTTTTATGATGCGTCTCAGAACCAGAATTTTCGAGGTGGCTTTCTTGAACGTCGTTAGTGTGGCCGCTGTGCTCAGCAGAGTGACTGAGGGTCCGCCCAGCCAGGCTTTAAGGCTCGATGCTACTCCCTTATGGCTTAGCATCAACAATTATCTCTGGAAAAGTGTATCGGAGTTTTACCTTCCACTTCCGGAGAGGATTGACAACGAGGACTGTAAGAAAGACGTGAGGGAAGTTCTCACTCGTCTGAGTGTGGCGAACACCACCGAATGGGCAAGCAAGTGTGAGTTTCAGTCTCTCTTGAAAAGTTGCAAGTGTGAGTTTCAGTCTCTCTTGAAAAGTTGCAAGTGTGAGTTTCAGTTTCTCTTGAAAAGTTGCAAGTGTGAGTTTCAGTTTCTCTTGAAAAGTTGCAAGTGTGAGTTTCAGTCTCTCTTGAAAAGTTGCAAGTGTGAGTTTCAGTTTCTCTTGAAAAGATGCAAGTGTGAGTTTCAGTTTCTCTTGAAAAGTTGCAAGTGTGAGTTTCAGTTTCTCTTGAAAAGTTGCAAGTGTGAGTTTCAGTCTCCCTTGAAAAGTTGCAAGTGTGAGTTTCAGTTTCTCTTGAAAAGTTGCAAGTGTGAGTTTCAGTCTCTCTTGAAAAGTTGCAAGTGTGAGTTTCAGTTTCTCTTGAAAAGTTGCAAGTGTGAGTTTCAGTTTCTCTTGAAAAGTTGCAAGTGTGAGTTTCAGTTTCTCTTGAAAAGTTGCAAGTGTGAGTTTCAGTCTCTCTTGAAAAGTTGCAAGTGTGAGTTTCAGTTTCTCTTGAAAAGTTGCAAGTGTGAGTTTCAGTTTCTCTTGAAAAGTTGCAAGTGTGAGTTTCAGTCTCTCTTGAAAAGTTGCAAGTGTGAGTTTCAGTTTCTCTTGAAAAGTTGCAAGTGTCAGCTTCAGTTTCTCTCGGAAAGTTGCAAGTTATTATTAAGCCCCGCAAGGGGTCACACAGCGCCCAAAATAGAAGACAAATAAGACTTCAATCACAGAAGTTGAAAGCACCACCAGTTCCAGGAATCAAGAGCCCTTCATCGACGTCAAGGCAACCACATCAAGAGTTCCTTGAAAGGGAAACATTGTAAAGCCTTCAGCCGTGCCATAGTGAAACATTACCATAACTCAGCCGGTGGGAAGAGCCGGCAGAATTTTGAGTCTCGTGAAAAATTCTTTTTGGACTGTCAGTCTTACGTCTGATTAATGGCTCACTGAACACAATAGTCTTCTTATGGGTTCAGATTTTCACTCATTTAGTTCTTGCCGTCAACACTTTAAGACACTGTCGACTACAACACAACACTTTAAGACACTGTCGACTAAAACACAAAACTTTAAGACACTGTCGACTACAACACAACACTTTAAGACACTGTCGACTAAAACACAACACTTTAAGACACTCTTAACTACAACACAACACTTTAAGACATTGTCAACTACAACACAGCACTTAAAGACACTCTCAACTACAACACAGCACTTTAAGACACTCTCGACTACAACACAGCACTTTAAGAATCGAGCTCTTTCCCTCTTAACTCAGGGTCACACTGAGGTCACTTTTAAGTCCTTTGTTTCTTATACGTGGGTGTAACAACTGGGATAAGAAATGTGTTTCAAAGTATAAATATTTCCCAATCACTGATCACTTTTTAAGTGCTGTGTTGTAGTTGACAGTGTCTTAACAAAATTGACCTGGGTTCGATCCCCGGGCGAGACGTATGGGCCTGTCTGCCCATGGTCACCTTGCTGTAAATATGATCGTAGAAGTTAATTGGCTGTTGCGAATTCTTTCTTAAAGAAAAGGCCTTAAGGACCCAGGATGGAAATAAACTTCACTGCGTGGCGTCCGAGGGTTATCCTGGACTGACCACCCAGGATAACCAGGATAACCCCAAAAATGTTGTCCTCCTCCCCCTCTACTTCTTCTTTGTCTTCTTCTTCAACAGTGTTGGGTGTGGGAGAGCGACCAGCAGCTGTGACAATAAATCTGTCAAGTCAGTGAAGTGTGCAGACATGCTGAGAAGATTTGTGGAGAGGACATGTGTCGTCCCCTCACGTCTTCACCACCAGGTCTTGTCTTCTCCTTAACTGACGGTAGAGGAAAGCGGGGGTCGAGTCGCCGCCCCTGAGTGTGCTAAATGAAAATGCAAATCTGTAACACGCTTTAAAAAAAACCATGAAAAAAATTAGGGAGCAAAGCTGTGAAGCGCTAAACCCGCAAGAGTAATTAATGGCTAGGAAGCTGTGGAAACTCGATCCTCTTCCTCCTCCTCCTCCATGTATATATATATATATATATATATATATATATATATATATATATATATATATATATATATATATATATATATATCGTGCCGAATAGGTAAAACTGGTCAACTAGCAAAACCTCATTAAAAATTAAGTCCTTTCTAAAATTTTCTTTATACGTTTGAAGATATATATTTTTCATTTATGTTAATGTAAAAATTAATAATTTTGTACCAAAAGAACCTTAGAAAACTTACCTAACCTTATTATAACAAGCGCAATTTAATTTAACCTAATCCAACTAATATATTTTAGCTAAGTTTACAATAATTAAATAATAAACAAACACAATGAATTTTTTTTTCGTTAGGTTCAGAATGATTTTTCGAAATTATAGCATACACAAATTTTCGCTTGCCTTATTCAGCAAGAAGAGCGTTGCTGTTTAAGCCAAAATCGCAAGATTTACCTATTCGGTACGATATATATATATATATATATATATATATATATATATATATATATATATATATATGCAAGACAACCACTATGAAAAATAGAAGAATTCCAAGCGCATTCGTGACTACTCACATTATCATATAGTTCCTTGATAATGTGAGTAGTCACGAAAGCGCTTGGAATTCTTCTATTTTTTCATAGTGGTTGTCTTATATTTTGATATCACCTGTTTACTGTGATCTTTTTGCATATATATATATATATATATGCAAGAAAACCACTATGAAAAATAGAAGAATTCCAAGCGCTTTCGTGACTACTCACATTATCAAGGAACTATAACAGGAAACATGACAAGAAGGGCTTATATAAGGGGCGAGACTACACCTCACAGTCACATCACACTAACAAAGACTACACCTCACAGTAGCGTAACATCGCACGACTCTGTGAAGAGGAAAATAAGAAAGGACCTGAAACTCTTCCCAAGAATTAAGATTAGTCCAATTTATTATTAAATTCTTCCCAAATTTTATTAATTATAAATGAATCCAATTTATATAAACCAAAAGAAATATTCATATTATTTTCAAAACTGCTTTTAATGAAACATGATTCTATTATATTTCCTCAACCATGGACTTGCTTGATACAACCTTCTCAGCATTTTGAAAATCAATTGGATGGTTAAAATCTCTCACATGAATAAATAGAGCATTAGAATCTTGTCCAGTTCTAATGCTATATTTATGTTGTTTTAATCTTAGTTCAAGACTTTACCAGTTTGACCAAAATAAACTTTATCGCATATTTTACAGGGAATCTTATAGACACATCCGTCAGCATTTTGGGGGAATTTTTATCAAAAGTCTTTTTACTGTATCAAGATTTTTAAATACAACTTTGATATTAAAATTCTTAAGAAAGGAAGGCATATCAACCAAGTTTTCATGGTAAGGAGAACCAACATATTTTTGGTTGAATAAGGTTGGTTGTCCCTTGATTGTAAAAGTATTCCTAGCTATTTTAAAAGATTTATCAATTATGTTTCTTGGGTATTTTAAATCATTAGCTATTTCATAAATTTTAGAGATTTCTTCATCTATGAACTCTGGACTACAAATACGTAAAGCTCTCAAAAACGTGCCGATTAGGTAAAACTGGTCAATTAGCAAGAACTCATCTAAAATTAAGTCCTTTCTAAAATTTTTCTTATACGTTTAAAGATATATTTTTTCATTTATGTTAATGTAAGAATTTACAATTTTGTACCAGGAGAAACTTTGAAAACCTACCTAACCTTATTACAACAAGCGCAATTTAATTTAGCTAACCCAACTAAAAATATTTTAGATACGTTAACATTAATTTAATAATAAACAAACACAATGAAATATATTTTTTTCGTTATGTTCAGAATGATTTTGGCGAAATTATTGCATACACAAATTTTCACTTGTCTTATATGGCAAGGTGAGCGTTGCTATTTAAGCCAAAATCGAAGTTTACTTAATCGGCACGACATATATATATATATATATATATATATATATATATATATATATATATATATATATATATATATATATATATATATATATATTTCGTGCCGATTAGGTAAAACTGGTCAATTAGCAAGAACTCATCTAAAATTAAGTCCTTTCTAAAATTTTCTATTATACGTTTAAAGATATATTTTTTCATTTATGTTAATGTAAGAATTTATAATTTTGTACCAAGAGAAACTTTGAAAACCTACCTAACCTTATTACAACAAGCGCAATTTAATTTAGCCTAACCCAACTAAATATATTTTAGATACGTTTACAATAATTTAATAATAAACGAACACAATGAAATATATTTTTTCGTTATGTTCAGAATGATTTTGGCGAAATTATTGCATACACAAATTTTCGCTTGTCTTATATGGCAAGAAGAACGTTGCTATTTAAGCCAAAATCGTAAGTTTTACCTAATCGGCACGACATATATATATATATATATATATATATATATATATATATATATATATATATATATATATGTCTGCCGATTAGGTAAAACTGGTCAATTAGCAAGAACTCATCTAAAATTAAGTCCTTTCTAAAATTTTCTATTATACGTTTAAAGATATATTTTTTTCATTTATGTTAATGTAAGAATTTATAATTTTGTACCAAGAGAAACTTTGAAAACCTACCTAACCTTATTACAACAAGCGCAATTTAATTTAGCCTAACCCAACTAAATATATTTTAGATACGTTTACAATAATTTAATAATAAACGAACACAATGAAATATATTTTTTTCGTTATGTTCAGAATGATTTTGGCGAAATTATTGCATACACAAATTTTCGCTTGTCTTATATGGCAAGAAGAACGTTGCTATTTAAGCCAAAATCGCAAGTTTTACCTAATCGACACGACATTATATATATATATATATATATATATATATATATATATATATATATATATATATATATATATATATATATATATATATATATATATATATATATATATATATATATATAAACAATGGTAGGTGTAGGCGTAAGGTTTACAGCTGACAAAGAGTAAGAATCCACCCACCTGCCGCCCACCTGATGAACCCACCCACCTGCCGCCCACCTACTAAACTCTCCCACCTGAAGAACGCACCCGCCTGCCGCCCACCTAATGATCCCACCCACCTGCCGCTCACCTACTAAACCCACCCACCTGCCGCCCACCTACTAAACCCACCCACCTGCCGCCCACCTACTAAACCCACCCACCTGCCGCACGTGAAGCTGTGGTGAAACAGTAGGATGGTAATTTTCTTACCGAAAATGAAGGCTTCTCTTAACACACCTTTACTGAAGACAACGTCTCGCTCCTTGGAGGATGATTACTTTAAATACATTTGAAGACATCAAGGTCGAAGGAGTTAATAAAGGTCTTCACTAAAGTTGTCCTAAGCAAGAGAATGAGTGTGCGGTTTCCTTATGTTGTCGGTAGTCGTCACTTTACGACGGTCTTAGGACCGTCAGACCACGGTCTTAAGGCCACATCCCTCTCGTGAATTACTACATTCCTTTCGTAATAAAGCTTCATCACTGTGACTAACGTGTATCTCAGTCATCATCTTCAGTAATATGTGACAGTTTCGAGGTCACTGGGCGCCCTGTAAAATGTATCATTTAAAAAAAAAATCTACCAGTGACACTGAAGCTGAACTGACATATCGGCGATCATGACAGACAGTTATTGACGTCTGTTGACTAATGCAATTAGTTGTTTTCACTTGAAGGAATCAGTGGAATCTTCTGTATGTTGTGTTCTTCACTGGATGAGTCATGTGAGTCAAGTTCTGGTTGTTCTAAGATCTACTTCGTAATGTATGTAACATCTACTCCCGTAGTGGTCGACTCGTGGGGCAAGATGCCAGACGGCTTCCTCTTTGGTAACGTCCACGCAGTGGGTGTGTATGAAGAGTGCGTCAGCCTCAGCGTTCACTACACCCTACAGCACTACCACCACCAGCAACAACACTATCACCACCACCAGCAACAACACTATCACCACCACCAGCAACAACACTATCATCACCAGCAGAGCCACTATCAGCAGGATGAGGAGCCGAGATCTTTCGTTGGGAAGTACTGCCTGGCAGCTTACCTGTAAGTATTACCTAGCAGTGTACCTGTAAGTATTACCTAGCAGTGTACCTGTAAGTATTACCTAGCAGTGTACCTGTAAGTATTACCTAGCAGTGTACCTGTAAGTATTACCTAGCAGTGTACCTGTAAGTATTACCTAGCAGTGTACCTGTAAGTATTACCTAGCAGTGTACCTGTAAGTATTACCTAGCAGTGTACCTGTAAGTATTACCTAGCAGTGTACCTGTAAGTATTACCTAGCAGTGTACCTGTAAGTATTACCTAGCAGTGTACCTGTAAGTATTACCTAGCAGTGTACCTGTAAGTATTACCTAGCAGTGTACCTGTAAGTATTACCTAGCAGCTTACCTGTAAGTATTACCTAGCAGTGTACCTGTAAGTATTACCTAGCAGTGTACCTGTAAGTATTACCTAGCAGTGTACCTGTAAGTATTACCTAGCAGCTTACCTGTAAGTATTACCTAGCAGTGTACCTGTAAGTATTACCTAGCAGTGTACCTGTAAGTATTACCTAGCAGTGTACCTGTAAGTATTACCTAGCAGTGTACCTGTAAGTATTACCTAGCAGTGTACCTGTAAGTATTACCTAGCAGTGTACCTGTAAGTATTACCTAGCAGTGTACCTGTAAGTATTTCCTAGCAGTGTGACTGCGAATACAAACTTAACCTAACGTTTATAGCTTCGTTATCCTCCCTTACTGTCAACATGCAGAGTTAACTACACCCTCCACAGTGTGTATACAAACGTCCACTCTCCGCAACACTACTCCAGGATGGAGTGAAACCTTCGTTCAGGTTATCGTTTCCGATTATGTCTGCTTCTGGTCACAACTGAGCCGAGACGGATTGCTCATTGGGATCCTGCAGACTGCAACTTAAAATCAGGAATAACATGCATTTAATATATTCGTTTTCTCAGCCGAGATGGTTAAGCTTAGGTTTTGACACGAATGTAGTACATGATTATGTAGGTTTTATCTGACAGCATACCAGGTGTTGTGAAGCATTATATTATAAGCACAGTTAATCATTTAACAATTAGATTGAAGGAGCATATAAGTTGTTGAGTCAATGATTAGAATGTTAACTGAGGTGGCACTGAGAACATCTTCACGAGAGTTGCCTAATTCAGTCCTTAGTTCCGCTTCAATACCTCTGAAATAGCACTGTTTAGCAGGTAACATTGATCTTGCATCCATTCGGGCCACTTAGGATAACATGCCGGTTACTAACATCAAGTTCGACCTAATGATCAAGGAAGATAGTGCAGAAGCTGTCAATGTACAGGATATGAAATACAGATATGTTGTGATGCACACTCCTTGCATGCATGAAGCCATGTACCAGGGGCGACTGTTTACAACCGTCCTCTCTAAGGGTTTGCAAGTGGAAAACACTGGGCATTCTGTTGACTGGTTTTAGTAGTGAATTCGTGACTTTGGAAGCTCCCCAGTAGAAGATGGAGGAGGGAATTGCATGGCACTAGAGAATAATGTTAGTACCTTGTAATGTTTGCATTAAAACATTTACCCTCAGCGCAGACAATGTTAATTTCACTTTCCATACAGTTACCATTTTCTCTCTGGAATTATGATAAGTATTTAAATATATCTATGTGACAATGTTAATGTTGGATGCAGCGGCCCAGACAATCATTAATTCATTCGTTTCGTGTAGATGATGAATTATTTTCTTAGTCTGATTGTCTATAAAATAGACCTATATAATAGACCTATCCTCAGAGCGATGCATTCCAGTACCTGAATTCCATTATGTAAGATTTTTATTGTTATGATTAGTTAACTGTAGAGTGTCAATATATTTTAATGATAATGAGAGCATAGCAACCCATATCTTAAACAAGAATATAAATCATATTATTTTATGATGACCATGGATCTAATGAAGTGAATGAGTAAAAATGTCTGAAGGAAGGGGGTAATAATGACATAATTTGAAGCCAAATGGGCATGCACTGAGACAGTTTAAAAATCAATAAAATTATATTCTTTCTTGGCTGATCATTGGAGTTTTATTTTGAAAAAAGTATTGATAACTAAAATCCGTCAGCCACCTTATCTGTGTATCGCTCAACCTGGAATTATTTGTACTGGAAGTCCATTTTTTTTGGCTTATTTATAAAGCTTAGTGGTGCCTGATGCATGATACTATGAGTCTAAATCTACGTTTTCCCGTCCAGAGAATTTCTGTCTGGCCATTTAAAAAAAATGTAGATGTTTGATTTAAGTTTGACACTTCAGCATATCATTCATGAGGGTGAAACTCCTAAATTTGCGGTGTGCATGTATTAAACCTCCATTTACCATCTTATAAAATGTTGCAACACACTCTTGCAAATTGATAATGAACTTATATATTGTCTTTTCTTTTCAAAACAAAAAGTTAGTTATCATATATTACAAAACACAATAAAGTGTGGACAAAGATGAGTTGAATTAGATGGGGTTAAGCACGGTAAAGTTAAGTGCTGGTTCGTGATTTACTTGTTCGTGTAGCGTATTGTGATATGGAATTAGTTGAGCAAGGACAACTAATATACTAGAATTTTTGAGAAGTTCTGGGGCTTTTGGAAGAAACTACGATCAGGGTTGCCTCATGACAATACGGGTGGGGCAAATCATCCTCCTTTACGACCAATAGTGATGGTAGGTTCGTAAGTTACTAGTGATGGTAGGTTCATAAGTAACTAATGATGGTAGGTTCATAAGTTACTAGTGATGGTAGGTTCATAAGTTACTAATGATGGTAGGTTCGTAAGTTACTAATGATGGTAGGTTCATAAGTTACTAATGATGGTAGGTTCATAAGTTACTAATGATGGTAGGTTCATAAGTTACTAATGATGGTAGGTTCATAAGTTACTAATGATGGTAGGTTCATAAGTTACTAGTGATGGTAGGTTCATAAGTTACTAATGATGGTAGGTTCATAAGTTACTAATGATGGTAGGTTCATAAGTAACTAATGATGGTAGGTTCATAAGTTACTAATGATGGTAGGTTCATAAGTTACTAATGATGGTAGGTTCATAAGTTACTAATGATGGTAGGTTCATAAGTTACTAATGATGGTAGGTTCATAAGTTACTAGTGATGGTAGGTTCATAAGTTACTAATGATGGTAGGTTCATAAGTTACTAATGATGGTAGGTTCATAAGTTACTAGTGATGGTAGGTTCATAAGTTACTAATGATGGTAGGTTCATAAGTTACTAGTGATGGTAAGTTCATAAGTTACTAATGATGGTAGGTTCATAAGTTACTAATGATGGTAAGTTCATAAGTTACTAATGATGGTAGGTTCATAAGTTACTAATGATGGTAGGTTCATAAGTTACTAATGATGGTAGGTTCATAAGTTACTAGTGATAGTAGGTTCATAAGTTACTAGTGATGGTAGGTTTCTGAGTTACTAGTGATGGTAGGATCGTAAGTTACTAGTGATGGTAGGTTCATAAGTTACTAGTGATGGTAGGTTCATAAATTACTAGTGATGGTAGGTTCATAAGTTACTAGTGATGGTAGGTTAATAATAATAATAATAATAATAATAATAATAATAATAATAATAATAATAATAATAATAATAATAATATATTGAGACATGGTACAGTGATACATTGTTGGGTAGACAAGATACATAGTTATTGATGAGATGTACATTCCAAAAGCCCCTAATATGCTGTGCATTGCTGGCATTCTTAGGACTACTTAATTGTAGACTACATGGTAAAAAGTTATGGTTGATAATTTATAAAATAAGTATAATTGTGTATCTAAGTTATAAAGTTCGAAAATAAGTTGAACATATCAATTAATTGTAGCAATGCAACTAATTGAGTAAGATAACAATTTAAAACAATTAATTGCATTGCAGTTACAGTTTACGTGGTCATTATAATGTAAATGTTATGGAAACAGTTAGCTTAGTATGTATTATTCATAACAGGTTTTTACATTTAAGTGATTAGTAAGTTTTTTACATTTAAGTGATTATTCTACTTTGTTGGGAATGTTTGATATTGAGCACTTTGGTTAGGGTGAGAAGGTGGTTTTTTAGCATCGTTTTGAATTGGGGGTACAGGCAGGGTTTCTTTGGCAATGACAGGTAATGAATTCCAAATTTTCGTGCCTTTTATATGCATTGAGTTTTTACATAGTGTTAGATGGACACGGGGAACATCGAGGAGTGATCTGTGTCTAGTGTTATGGTCATGTGTTCATAAGTTACTAGTGATGGTAGGTTCATAAGTTACTAGTGATGGTAGGTTCATAAGTTACTAGTGATGGTAGGTTCATAAGTTACTAGTACTGGTAGGTTCATAAGTTACTAGTGATGGTAGGCTCATAAGTTACTAGTGATGGGAGGTTCATAAGTTACTAGTGATGGTAGGTTCAAAAGTTACTAGTGATGGTAGGTTCATAAGTTACTAGTGATGGTAGGTTCATAAGTTACTACTGATGGTAGGTTCGTAAGTTACTAGTGATGGTAGGTTCATAAGTTACTAGTGATGGTAGGTTCCTAAGTTACTAGTGATTGTAGGCTCGTAAGTTACTATTGATGGTAGGTTCATAAGTTACTAGTGATAGTTGGTTCATAAATTACTAGTGATGGTAGGTTCATAAGTTACTAGAAATGGTAGGTTCATAAGTTACTAGTGATGGTAGGTTCATAAGTTACTAGTGATGGTAGGTTCATAAGTTACTAGTACTGGTAGGTTCATAAGTTACTAGTGATGGTAGGCTCGTAAGTTACTAGTGATGGAAGGTTCATAAGTTACTAATGATGGTAGGTTCATAAGTTACTAGTGATAGTAGGCTCATAAGTTACTAGTGATGGGAAGTTCATAAGTTACTAGTGATGGTAGGTTCATAAGTTACTAGTGATGGTAGGCTCGTGAGTTACTAGTAATGGGAGGTTCATAAGTTACTAGTGCTGGTAGGTTCATAAGTTACTAGTGACGCTAGGTTCATAACCTACTAGTGCTAGTGTTTGCACGATATAAAAGCTTGCTAATAAGTCAGGACCAGATGAAGGTTCTTAATTTTTTTTACAACCCACAAATTAGTAATGGAGACTGGAGGATCCTGCAAGCCTTCCTGAGCATCTTATGAAGTCTCGAGAGGGGAAAAATACAAAGGAGAAAGACGGAGGTCAGGTCAGGTGTGGAGATGGTTATATTCAGGTCAGGTCATACGAATTCTGAAAATTAGTGTTTTGTATCGTAGTGGGAGAGGCAGGCAAGCAGAGAAACAAAGGTCGTTACTTTATTTCTTGAGCTTGGTGTTAAATATCCGCCAGGACCACTCTTACGTGCAGTGCTAATTTAGACACGTCTTGCAGGACAGCAGATGACCTCAAAGACGTGAAAAATGTCGAAGACATAGATGTGGGAATCATGAAAGGCATGGGCGTGAGCGTGATGGACAGTATAGGCGTTGGCGTGGACAGCAGGGGCGTCGAGAGTGCATTTGGCAAAAAGGGCTTGAATATAGGTCCTGGCTTGGCTGTGCTAGCCGACCCTCTGCCCCTCTACTACGCCACCTGCATCCCCTCCTCCTGCACCCAGCACGACATGACGGTCAGTCTGTCTACTGAAGTTTTGCCTTACTGAACGTAACATACTGAACGATTCCTTTAAAACAGCGAGCGTGTTATATCCAGCAATTTAACTAATAACGATGCTAGACGTAAAGCTTCTGTTTATGTAATTTATTAGCAGTCAATACTGTGTAAATATAACCCACCTTAATGGCCCTAGAGTAGTAGATAGGCTTTGAACCCCATTAACTATCCAAGCAGGTGTCTCTGAACGTGACGCTGGCGAGGCTGGGACACAGGGTACAGGACGTCCACTGCCACACTCAACCTCACACAGTCAACCTTCAACCCGCTGACCTCGCTCTCATGTAAGTCAATCCATCTTTTTTAATTTAACAAAGTTGCACATATCAGCAGTGTGCTTCTACCTCAGTCTATATGATAGTTACACAGTGGGAACACCAGCAGTGTGCTGCTACACTATTCTATATGATAGTTACACAGTGGGAACACCAGCAGTGTACTGCTACACTATTCTATATGATAGTTACACAGTGGGAACACTAGCAGTGTACTGCTACACTATTCTATATGATAGTTACACAGTGGGAACACCAGCAGTGTGCTGCTACATTATTCTATATGACAGTTACACAGTGGGAACACCAGCAGTGTGTTGCTACACTATTCTATATGATAGTTACACAGTGGGAACACCAGCAGTGTGCTGCTACACTATTCAATATCATAGTTACACAGTGGGAACACCAGCAGTGTGCTGCTACACTATTCTATATGATAGTTACACAGTGGGAACACCAGCAGTGTGCTGCTACACTATTCTATATGATAGTTACACAGTGGGAACACCAGCAGTGTGCTGCTACACTATTCTATATGATAGTTACACAGTGGGAACACCAACAGTGTGCTGCTACACTATTCAATATCATAGTTACACAGTGGGAACACCAACAGTGTGCTGCTACACTATTCTATATGACAGTTACACAGTGGGAACACCAGCAGTGTGCTGCTACACTATTCAATATCATAGTTACACAGTGGGAACACCAACAGTGTGCTGCTACACTATTCAATATGATAGTTACACAGTGGGAACACTAGCAGTGTGCTGCTACACTATTCTATATGATAGTTACACAGTGGGAACACCAACAGTGTGCTGCTACACTATTCTATATGATAGTTACACAGTGGGAACACCAACAGTGTGCTGCTACACTATTCTATATGATAGTTACACAGTGGGAACACCAACAGTGTGCTGCTACACTATTCTATATGATAGTTACACAGTGGGAACACTAGCAGTGTGCTGCTACACTATTCTATATGATAGTTACACAGTGGGAACACCAACAGTGTGCTGCTACACTATTCTATATGATAGTTACACAGTGGGAACACCAACAGTGTGCTGCTACACTATTCTATATGATAGTTACACAGTGGGAACACCAACAGTGTGCTGCTACACTATTCTATATGATAGTTACACAGTGGGAACACCAGCAGTGTGCTGCTACACTATTCTATATGATAGTTACACAGTGGGAACACCAACAGTGTGCTGCTACACTATTCTATATGATAGTTACACAGTGGGAACACCAGCAGTGTGCTGCTACACTATTCTATATGATAGTTACACAGTGGGAACACCAGCAGTGTGCTGCTACACTATTCTATATGATAGTTACACAGTGGGAACACTAGCAGTGTGCTGCTACATTATTCTATATGATAGTTACACAGTGGAAACACTAGCAGTGTGCTAATACACTATCTATATGACAGTTACAAAGTGGGAACAAAAGTTAGCTATGTGTCCCTGTTATAGTCCATCACACAAGATGGGTCTCATACTTAGTGTTGAAATCTGTCTACCGTCCAATTGGAACAAGGCTGATGTTATTTTGTTTCACCAATTTCCTGTATGATCCCCTATGGGTGTAGCGTTCTCTCAATGACTATAGTCAAACCCCCTCCCCCTCTTACTCGAGATTATATACATAATCTGGTAATGAATGTGTTAGTGAAGTTCGTAGCTTTGACACCTGTGTAGAGAACAACACAGCTGTGTGAAGAACAACACAGCTGTGTAGAGAACAACACAGCTGTGTGAAGAACAACACAGCTGTGTGAAGAACAACACAGCTGTGTGAAGAACAACACAGCTGTGTGAAGAACAACACAGCTGTGTGAAGAACAACACAGCTGTGTGAAGAACAACACAGCTGTGCGAAGAACAACACAGTTGTGTGAAGAACTACACAGCATGTGAAGAACAACACAGCTGTGTGAAGAACAGCACAGCTGTGTGAAGAACAACACATCTGTGTAAAGAACAACACAGCTCTGTGAAGAACAACACAGCTGTGTGTAGAAAAATACAGCTGTGTGAAGAACTACACAGCTGTGTGAAGAACAACACAGCTGTGTGAAGAACTACACAGCTGTGTGAAGAACTACACAGCTGTGTAAGGAACAACACAGTTGTGTGAAGAAGTGCACACCTTGGTGAAGAACTACACACCTGGGTGAAGAACTACACACCTGAGTGAAGAACTTCACACCTGGGGAAAGAACTACACACCTGGGTGAAGACCTACACACCTGGGTGAAGACCTACACACCTGGTTGAAAAACTACACACCTTGGTGAAGAACTACACACCTGGGTGAAGAACTACACACCTGGGTGAAGAACTACACACCTGGGTGAAGAACTACACACCTGGGTGAAGAACTACACACCTGGGTGAAGAACTACACACCTGGGTGAAGAACTACACACATGGGTGAAGACCTACACACCTGGGTGAAGAACTACACACCTGGGTGAAGAACTACACACCTGGGTGAAGAAGTGCACACCTGGGTGAAGAACTACACATCTGGGTGAGGAAGTGCACACCTGGGTGAAGAACTACACACCTGGGTGAAGAACTACACACCTGGGTGAAGAACTACACACCTGGGTGAAGAACTACACACCTGGGTGAAGAACTACATACCTGGGTGAAGAACTACACACCTGGGTGAAGAACTACACACCTGGGGGAAGAACTACACACCTGGGTGAAGAACTTCACACCTGGGTGAAGAACTACACACCTGGGGGAAGAACTACACACCTGGGGGAAGAACTACACACCTGGGTGAAGAACTACGCACCTTGGTGAGGAACTACACACCTGGGTGAAGAACTACACACCTGAGTGAAGAACTACACACCTGGGGGAAGAACTACACACCTGGGTGAAGACCTACACACCTGGGTGAAGAACTACACACCTGGGTGAAGAACTACACACCTGGGTGAAGAACTACACACCTGGGTGAAGAACTACACACCTTGGTGAAGAACTACACACCTGGGTGAAGAACTACACACCTGAGTGAAGAACTTCACACCTGGGGAAAGAACTACACACCTGGGTGAAGACCTACACACCTGGGTGAAGAACTACACACCTGGTTGAAGAACTACACACCTTGGTGAAGAACTACCCACCTGGGTGAAGAACTACACACCTGGGTGAAGAACTACACACCTGGGTGAAGAACTACACACCAGGGTGAAGAACTACACACCTGAGTGAAGAACTACACACCTGGGTGAAGAACTACACACATGGGTGAAGAACTACACACCTGGGTGAAGAACTACACACCTGGGTGAAGAAGTGCACACCTTGGTGAAGAACTACCCACCTGGGTGAAGAACTACACACCTGGGTGAAGAACTACACACCTGGGTGAAGAACTACACACCAGGGTGAAGAACTACACACCTGAGTGAAGAACTACACACCTGGGTGAAGAACTACACACATGGGTGAAGAACTACACACCTGGGTGAAGAACTACACACCTGGGTGAAGAAGTGCACACCTGGGTGAAGACCTACACATCTGGGTGAAGAAGTGCACACCTGGGTGAAAAACTACACACCTGGGTGAAGACCTACACACCTGGGTGAAGAACTACACACCTGGGTGAAGAACTACACACCTGGGTGAAGAACTACACACCTGGGTGAAGAACTACATACCTGGGTGAAGAACTACACACCTGGGTGAAGAACTACACACCTGGGGGAAGAACTACACACCTGGGTGAAGAACTTCACACCTGGGTGAAGAACTACACACCTGGGGGAAGAACTACACACCTGGGGGAAGAACTACACACCTGGGTGAAGAACTACGCACCTTCGTGAAGAACTACACACCTGGGTGAAGAGCTACACACCTGAGTGAAGAACTACACACCTGGGGGAAGAACTACACACCTGGGTGAAGAACTACACACCTGGGTGAAGAACTACACACCTGGGTGAAGAACTACACATCTGGGTGAAGAAGTGCACACCTGGGTGAAGACCTACACACCTGGGTGAAGAACTACACACCTGGGTGAAGAACTACACACCTGGGTGAAGAACTACACACCTGGGTGAAGAACTACACACCTGGGTGAAGAACTACACACCTGGGTGAAGAACTACACACCTGGGTGAAGAACTACACACCTGGGTGAAGAACTACACACCTGGGGGAAGAACTACACACCTGGGGGAAGAACTACACACCTGGGGGAAGAACTACACACCTGGGTGAAGAACTACACACCTGGGTGAAGAACTACACACCTGGGGGAAGAACTACACACCTGGGGGAAGAACTACACACCTGGGGGAAGAACTACACACCTGGGGGAAGAACTACACACCTGGGGGAAGAACTACACAGCTCTGCATAATCAGCTTGTATTTTGACAACGTTTTGATCTGCGTAGTTTCTCAAGCTTTGATAAAAAGCTCTGCATAGGGAGAAGCTCGTCCATGAAACCAGGACTGTTTGGTAAATATGTCTGTCTTTATTCACATACTTTGGTTTTCACTCTTTTTGTTTACATACTCTTGTGTTCAATGTTTTTGTTCTCATACTCTGGTGTTCACTGCGTTATCTCCTCTCCCCCGGCAGGAGTCTCCTGGGAGTGTTGGCTCTTCTCTGCCTCCTGGCCACTGTTCTTGAAGTGCTCACCTGGTACCTACCTGATCCGCGTTACCAACGAGGTGTGTGTGTGTGTGTGTGTGTGTGTGTGTGTGTGTGTGTGTGTGTTTAAACTCTTTCTAGTAAACACAGAGTGTAGCATCGTCGCCTATAGAAATGATATGTATTCTTCAAGGTCAGGTGCAAAAATCGATTTTTGTAAATGCTCATAATTACACCAATTTAAAAACATATGAACACTACCATTTATGTAATTTTTCTACGTAAACGAGGTTTAAGTGTGTATACATTTCAGGTGTATGGAAATGCGTTTTGTTCTTCTCTGTTTACCACAACCTGAGGGGTGTCTTCAGGCTCCCCGACCCTGACCACCACACTACAATCACCTGCCTCCATGGCATCAGGTCAGACATTGTTTTCCCTACTGCATAAGATCTCGTAACCCTTAAAATAAAACAATGAAAAACTATCTTATACTTATATAACATACTCCATCA